>PVKA01038023.1:0-12221 GCA_004027165.1 Ctenomys sociabilis | reverse complement strand
AACAGGTGGAAGGCCGGACCTTGTCGACAGTGGTGCAGTCAGATGCAGCTGGCTCTAAACGGTGAGAAGTGTGGGCTA
This sequence comes from Ctenomys sociabilis, assembly GCA_004027165.1. Classification (NCBI taxonomy): domain Eukaryota; kingdom Metazoa; phylum Chordata; class Mammalia; order Rodentia; family Ctenomyidae; genus Ctenomys; species Ctenomys sociabilis. The sequence continues at coordinate 12,143 of PVKA01038023.1, read as the reverse complement.
CTGTCACTTTCCACACAAGCCCAGGCTGGGCTTCTCAGATGCAGTGTGCACTTTTAGTTTTGTTTTTACCCTCTTTTTCTCTTTGCTCTGACCAAGCTTGTTCTACAGAGTTATTCTCACTCCTACTCTTCACCTTTACTCTTTCAAATAAACTTTGCAACAAACCAACAAGAGGAATGTTGCCAGCAATGGTGGAGATTCTGGGGACAGTGGAGGGACAGGTGTATATGTGTTAGGTGATGTTTTAGAGGATGAACTTGGTAGCAATCAAGGGAAGAATGTCAGTGGGGGAAGCAGACGGGTGTTGGGTGACTGCATGTAGGACATGGCATGAAAAGTAAGGAAGGTCTCGAGGGAGGCCAAGCACAGGGCCCAGTTCTTCCTAACCTGGCTTATCTTCCCCATGTTTCCTGGACTGAGACAGAGGGAGAGGTTGGCTCCAGTGAACCCTAGGGTCCTGGGCCCATCTCCTAGTGGTGCAAATGGAGAACAGGCTCCGCCATGAGGAACCTGTAGCCCTATACTGAGGGCTCCCAGGTCCTGGCATCTGTGCCCTCTGCAGGCACCATGCCAGGCCCATGGAAGCCACTGCTGAGCTGAGTGACACCCACTGGTTTCTTCTCCCAGGCTTGGTGGCTATGCTTACCAGGCACGTGGACATTCCTGGACAGGTGGTTTGGGTCCCCGTCAGGGACAGGCTTTGGCAGGTGGTGGACAGTCACTTCATACTCCTGGCCGGGATCAACCACGAAGTGGTCAAAGGTAAAATGCCACTGAAGAAAAGGGAGAAGAGGATGTTGGAAGAGTCACATGTAACCCTGTCTCACTCACTGTGTACAAAGAAACTTATTGCCATCTATTCTCCCCAGAACAATCAAAAATTGGAATGAAGCAGCAACCACAACAGAATCTAAAATCAGAGAACTGTACCCTTACCCTTTATTTCCTCTGCTCTTCCTGCCTTTTTTTCCCCCTTGAAATAATCTAGATCTGTCCTCATCAGTAGAGAACACTGTCACACGCAAAGGAAGGAGCGAAGGGTGGGGAGCCTGGAGGCGAAACACCTGCTTTGCACGCTCTGCTTTGGTCTCCAGGGCCCCCATCCCCAAATAAAAAGAACTGGGGGAAGCAGAGGTGGTCCTCCCTCCAAGCCCCTGCAGTCCCAGGACAAAGCGCATAAGGAACCTGAGCCAGGAGGCCTGGAGCGAAAGAGGCATCGAAAAAACAATTTGTTGGATGACCTCCTTCTTCTGGGGGATAGCTGGTGACCTCTGGGGGGGGGGAAGACAAGTTCACAGGGGCAGCTAGAACTCCCCACTCACCCTGAACCCCCAGGTACCTTTATTCAGAGAAAACAGAGCTGTGTTATCTTCCATATAGATGGTGAATGCAACTCCTATTCTTTTTTATTTCGAGAGACCTGTGTTTCATGATGGTGGCCGGGCTGGCCCCAAACTCCTGGCCTCAGAGCGCCTTCCACCTCAGCCTCTGGAGCAGCTGGGACCTCAGGTGAGCCCCATTCTGTCTGGCTCCAGCTCTGAGGACCTTAGTTAGATGCCTTTTGCTCCTAGTAGATCTGGTGCTCATCTTCACAAAGCAGTAGAGCACTTTGGTGCCTGTTTTAACACTGCAGGGGAATCTGTCTCTTGCGTCTCTGGGAGATGTAATTCGTTTTATTTGTCTGTCTGCCTTCCTGCTGCCTGCCTGTGTGCCTATTTTTGTGGTACTGAGGATGGAACCCAAGGCCTCCTATGCTCCTTCGGCCAGTGCTCTACCACTGAACCACACCCAGGTCCCAACTTGTTTTGCAGCTTCTGTCTGCAGAATTTAAACCAGTCATTTTCAAACTAGCTCAGGCATCAGAAGCACTCAGAGTGTTAAAACACCAGCTTTTACTTTCTGGTTCTGGAGGTATGGGGTGGGGCCCGGAAATAAATATTTCTAACAAATTCAAAGGTGACATTGGTGGTCCAGGGAACATACTTTGGGAATCACTGTTTCAACTAAGCAAGAATCAATACCTCACCTGCTAGCTGCTAGCAGCTATAAGTAAGCCTACACTGTGGCAGCAGCCTACTCACAGCATGTCTTTGGCCTGGACAATGTTTTTTCTTCCATCAAGAAGGGACAGCTAAAGGCTGGGGTGTAGCTCCGTGCTTAGTGGTTCGGAGGTCCTGAGTCCATTCCCAGCACCAGAGGAAAAATAGCTAGGTGCAGTGGAGAGGTATTTAGGCCATCTCTCAGCATATATACCCCATCCCTTGGGGCAACCACCTCGAGTTCTTCAGCCCCTCAAACACGTTTGTGTCTTGCGCATTCTCAGTTAGGGTCCCGGTCTGGGGATAAGTCTGCACTGGCAGCAACAAAGGAACATGATCCTCCAGGAGCTCCAAGTGTCTTACCCGCTTGTTATGATTCAGTCGGGACAGAAACTTAAACTCAACACACAAACGTTCGTTGGTATGCAGCTGCAGGATGGACAGCTCGGCGCCCTCAAGATACAGGATGCTGGCTGTGGTGGAGGGAGAGGGGGAGACAAGTCGCTGGGCTCATGGGTGTGCCACTTCCCCACCTGCCGCGCTTACTCACTTCAGAAGGAAGATCTGCTGGCCTTACCTAACTCCCCGCTTCCTGTTCCCTTCTGCTCACCCCTGGTCTCAGCCCACTGCCCTAAGACAGTTGCTCCCAGCTGGGGGACAAGTGACACTCTATCTTGGGCCAGCAGCAGAAGTTCTGCAAATTTGGGGTTGGGGGACACAGAAGACCCGCTCTCTAGCTGCTTGCCAGTCCAGGGCTGACTCTGCTTAGCCCTGATCTTCCCAATTCTGTAGTCAGACCCCTGGTCCCTGAGGAAGTCTGGGGGATCTTAGAAAGCACCAGCTCCAGCACATGGAAAGAGCAGGGCAGCAAATATAGCTTTTTAAGTAAATATTTGGAATTATACAATTTAACTACTTGCTCCCTCTCCTCCTTTCCAGGGTAATAAAAATTTTGGACCAAAGAAAGGCTTTCATGAAAGATGTGTGATTAGAAGCTGATCTTGTGAGTGCACATTTAAAATACTGAGAAAGTATTAACTGGATACAATGAGATCTTCTAGCACCCAAGTGGGGCCCTTGAGGCTGAGGCTGAGTGGGAGGCCTGATGGTCTGGGCCGCAGTGCACATGGAATCAGGGGCCCCAGGACCTGGCTGGGCACCCACTTACCATCTGTCTGCAGCATCCACTCGATGTGCACCACGGGGACAAGGTCTCCATGCTTTGTGTACACCAGATGGGTCCGGACCTGGACGTTCTTTGGGGAGGAGGGGGTCAGGTTGCGAAGGAAGATCCAGCTGTCACTCAGACAGGTACCTGGCAGCCAGAGAGAGGCAACAGTCATAGATTTGCAGGGGGGACCCTCAGCTGACCCTCAGTGGGTCCTTGTGATCCTTAGAAGTTTCCTGTATCTACTTTCTTCCTGGCTCTTTTTTCTTTTTTTTGCAGTACCAGGGATTGAACTCAGGACCTTGTGCTTGCTAGGCAGGCACTTAAGCCACTGAGCTATATCCCCAGTCCCTCCTGGCTCTTTTCTAATGTTGATCTGGGGTCTCTGCCAAGATCAGAAGCTAAAGGGCATTTGGGGAGGCAGGGTTTTAAAAAAATATTTAATTAATTTTTGTTGTTGATACAGGGTTTCGCTATACAGTTTGGACTTATAGGGATCCTCTTGCCTCAGCCTCCCCAGTGCTTGGATTGCAGGCATGCGCCACCATGCCCAGTTCCAATGGCTGGTATGGCATGCAGTACTAAGGATCAAACTTGGGACCTTGTGCTTGCCAGGCAGTTGCTAGACCACTGAGCTATATCCCTAGCCCAGGAAGTAAGTTTTGAGATGATACAGTTTGGACTTGTAAGGATCCGCTTGCCTCAGCCTCCCCAGTGCTTGGATTTCAGGCATGCGCCACCATGCCCAGTTCCAATGGCCGGTATGGCATGCAGTACTAAGGATCAAACTTGGGACCTTGTGCTTGCCAGGCAGTTGCTTAGACCACTGAGCTATATCCCTAGCCCAGGAAGTAGGTTTTGAGATGAAGCAGTCACTGGAAAAAGGGACACAAAAGTAAGATGGGGCAGAAGTAAGAGCTACTTTATTTTTATACCTTAGGTTCCTTAATTAGTAGAGCTGAAATATTTGCCTATTCCGTGAATCATGCAGCTGGGGAGATACAGTGCTTGTCTAGCATGAGCAAGGGTCTAGGTTCAAATTCTCTGCATGAAGGAACACAATAGAATCCCTTCTATTACCCCCAAGCCAAAGCCCAAACCAAACCAACACCACAGATGTCTCGCAGGTCAGGTTGCATTTTGGGTATGCTAGGGCAGCACACCAGAGAACACTGTCCAAATGACAACTCGGAGCCCCACTTCCTGACTTTGCATATGAATGCTTCCCACAGGAGGCACAGGGGTCTGCATCTGAGACGTGCCCCCGTTGCTGATGACAGCCCTCAGTCTGAACTTGGAACCGGGTGGCGGAGCTTCTGCCAGAAATTGGCAGGAGCCTATTGCTTCATCAACAGAACAAGAAGAGGAACAGAAAACACCAAGAGGACTTACTATTCTTGACTGTGCAGTCTAGCCCCTGTGGGAAGAAAGAAAGCAGTAATTACAGCCGAGAAAGGACTTTAATTCACATGCGGGGTTCCAGACGCCTTCCCTGGGCTCATTCAGGAGCATGAAAGGTACACAGCACCCTTCTTACTTTTGGGGCCCATTCTCAGTGCGCGGGAGGCTCATCTTCCTGCGTAAGAAGGGGCACAGTGCATGGCAAAATGGGACTGGTGTCTTTGGGGGTCGCTGCTCCAAGCAGGAACTTTATGGGACACAGAGAGAATTCTCATGGGGCACCCGACTTCTAAATCCCCTAAAGCTCTTCAGTCTTCATACAATGGTGCAAGAGGTGGAGAAGGGACAGGGGGCAAAATTACAACTCAGGGGAGATTCACGCGATCTCTATAAATATACTAGAAAAAATGTGGGGCAGAACGTTCTGGGTGATTTATATATATAAAACACACATATTAGATAATGTATGTATTTTATTTTATTTTTGTTTTCTTTAGAGACAGGGTCTCACTATGCAGTTCAGGCTGGCCTTAAACTCACTTTGTAGCTCAGGCTGGTCTCGAACTCACAACAATCCTCTTGCCTCAGCCTCCCGAGTGCTGGGATTACAGGCATGCGCCACCACGCCTGGCATTGTATGTATTTTAGTAAAGTCATTAATCATCAAAATCCTTTTTGTGGGGTGCTGGGGATGGAAGCCAAAGCCTTGACTAAGCTAAGCAGTGCTTCACCCCCAGCCTGATGACACACGTGTGAATAAAACCCTGCCCCATTTGATGGATGCGGAAGTGCAAGTGTCATTATTACACTTGCTGCTTATCAATCTGGCAATACATAGTGACCCAATCCATGGCCAATCAGAGGGTCGAAATGATAAAACCCAGGGATGAACATTAGCAGGGACATGGAACAGCAGGCTTCAGTCTCGCCAGTTGACTACACTGGAAAACACACACACACACACACACACACACACACGTACACACATACCCCTTCACATTCTAGGGTGTGGTAGACACACAGCCCTGGGGTCCCCCAGGGGCTATCAGGAGGAACAGCCTCTCAGGTCCTGAAGGGTGCAATTCCAAAAGACTCCTCTCATTTGCCTCCCACTTGAAACTGCTAGGACTGCCACTCGAGGACTAAATGCCAGCTCTGTCACCCTCAGGTGGGTGCTCCTTCGAATAACAAGCAGATAATGCTATGTCCCTGATAATGGGGTAACTCCTTGTCATGGGCGGCTGGCTACTCCAACACCATGCTGACCCTAGGAAAGGAGTAGGTCCCTATGTAAAGGGTTGAGAGTGCAGCGAACCGTGCCAGTGTGCGGTGACCTCCTCTTGTCACTGAGGATGCTGGAACGACTTGTTTTGTTTGGTCTTGGATTTTTTTTTTTTTGGTACTGGGGATTGAACTCAGGACCCAAGGTAAGCACTTACTCTACTGAGTTATCTCCCCAGCCCTTGGATTTTCACAAATACAATTGTATTTAAATATTTTCCTTCAGCATGGTTTATACTGTGATGTCTCCCTAAAGCCCGTGCCTGGGGGGAGGGGCTTTTGGAAGATGACTGGAGGACAGGGGCTAATAGACGCTAGGAAGCGAGGTGTGGCCAGAGGAGGCCATCCCCAGGGTGGCCTGGAAGGGCGCATGTGCCTGTGGCCCCCCCCCCTCACTTCTGGCTGCCAGGGTAGGGCCTCTACAAAGAACTCGCTATAGCAAGTTCCCATTTCCTATGGAATTGAGCAATGAGAAGACCTCCCACAATATTTCTAAATGTTTGAGTCCGACTGCGTGAACCCAGAAAATCACATGGACAGAGTTACATCAGCTGCTAACGTGAGGACTTCTGGGAATAAAGCAGACGAAGCAGAGAGGCACACGTGGGAGAAGGATTTAAACAAAGTAGAAAGATAGGCACGGGTGAAATATAGCATGCCACGTTCCTTTAAAGGTTGTTGTGAAAGCCAGGCGTGGTGGCGCATGCCTATAATCCCAGCACTTGGGAGGCTGAGGCAGGAGGATTGTTGTGAGTTCGAGACCAGCCTGAGCTACAAAGTGAGTTTAAGGCCAGCCTGAACTGCATAGTGAGACCCTGTCTCAAAAAGACAGAAAAAAAAAAAAAAAAAGAAAAAAAAAAGGTTGTTGTGAATCGACCATGTACAAATATCTTCTTAAACCATGTGAAGATTATAGGCAAGGGACAGTTTTCAACGTGTATTCTGAAGTACACAGAGCTAACCTCTGTGGGCCCATGTGAACACATTTTAAAAAGTCAAAGTGGAAGTTGTGGGCAACTAGTTTTAGCTGAGTGGAACAACTTACTCTGAATGCTTCAGAAGGAAATTGTGGCCAGGAAAGAGGCTGAGTGCCCTTCAGGGCCCTTGTAACAAGGTGGCCTGCAGAGAGGAGGGCAGGAAGTGTGGGTCCCTTGGGCAACACTGGAACCTGCCCTGACTCAGAACAGGCAGCCATCTCAGAGGAAAGAGCAGCTTGTGAGTGCCTGCCGGCCTGGCCTCCAGAGGCACAGGGACCCTAACTACAGGCATCTAGTGAGCTTCTTAGGCCCTCTTCCTTATTCCCCTCCTCTCCTACTCCCTCCTCCCCCTCTTCCTCTTCTTCCTTTTCCTCCTCCCAACATTCTCAGCCAGCCCAGGAGGGTCCAACATTTGAGACGAATTTGCTAGATGAAAAACAGATTAAAGCAGAATTTTGAAAAAATTCTTGTTTCCTAAAGGAAACAAGACAATGATGAGAGCAGAATACAATTAAATCAAACAAATATAATAGCCGCCCAAAAGAAAAGGGACACTGTAGTTATAAGATAAAGAAAGGGAACAAGTGAGCTGGGCATGAAAACGAACGTGAAAAACAAAAAGTTCAAGGGTGGGGACTAGCTCAGCAGTAAACATCTGCATACCATGGGCAAGAACCTGGAATCTATGCCCAGTAAGATGGTTAGAAAAAAGACTGACATATAAAATTAAGGATTTCTCTGAAAGAAGAACAAATACAAACTAAAATAGAAGAAAAAAAATCACTATTAGACAATTTAAGAAATACAAAATATGATTTAATGGATTTCCAGGACATTATAGAAACAATAAAACAAAATGGAAGAAATTATTATTATATAATTATATTAATGACATTAATAATATAACTCCTGGGAGACAAGGTCTTGCTGCATAGCTCAAGCTGGCCTTGAATTCCATTTTGTAGCCTAATATGGCCTTGAACTTGTGGGGATCCTCCTGTTTCAGCCTCCTGAGTGCTGGGATTATAGGCACATGCTGCCATGCGCAGCTAGGAGAAATTATTTTAGAAAAATGAAGACATTGTTGAGATGATGATCACACTTGGCAAAATTAAAAACTTGCATTGAGAGCCGGCCAGATAGCTCAGTGGACTAAAGCACTTGCTTTGGTAAAGCACAGCTGCCAGGGTTTGATCCCTGGTGTACTCTGCCAGCCTGCCTTTGGGGTGCACTGAGAGTGAGATGGGAATTGAGACTGGGTATGGTGGCACACACCTGTAATCCCAGCGCTTGGGAGGCTGAAAAATAGGGCGATTACTACGAGTCAGATCTATGTAGTGAGACCCTGTACACCCTCTAGACCCTGCCCTAAATTTATTGAAAAAACAACTCAAAAACAAAAAACTTGCACTGAATGGCTATGTAACGAATGAACAAAGAAGATTCAAAACATGCCCTGTTTTTACAAAACCACTGAATACCAGGAATAATAATAATAATTTTTAAAAAATCCTAAAAGGTTCCAAAGAAAAACATTAGGTGTTTAGGATTTCACAGGAAGGCTAGGAAACAGAATGACACTCTTTTCTTAGAATGCATACTGTTTGCCAGAGGGTACAAAGCAATGTCTTCAAAGGGAAGAAGACAGATATTTTCAGAAATGTAATGATTTTATATGCCTAGCATCTATGTCCTTATTTATCCCTCGTCTATTTAGAAAACTGGATGACATGCTCCAACAAAAGGAAGGAGAGGGGCATGAAGATAGCTCAGAAGAATAAGTGCTTTCCTGGTAAGTGCAAGGGCCTGAGTTCAACCCCTGGTTCACCAAAAACAAAACAAAACAGACAACAAAAATGGAGGGAGAAACCCAGAAGGAGGAAGACACAGAAACCGGGGTCAGGGAGATGCACCGCAGGTGTAGAAAGTAGTTAGAGGGGCTGGGAACCCCCAGATGGCTCAGAGGCACAAGTGCCTGATTGGCAAGCACAAAGTCCCAAGTTGGGGTGGGTGTAGGAAGAAAGTAGCCAGAGTAGGGGGGAGCAGGTGAATAAAGGGCCCCAGGAGGAAGTTCTTTGCTGGAACAGAAATGTAAAACAACATCTGAAGAGTAGGGGGAAAGTGATGTGAAAATGATAGAAAAACTAAGACCAGTCAGGTGAAAAAATGCAAGTGCAGAATTAAAGAAATCACCTCTGAGGGGGTGGGATGCGGGGAGAAACTCTAACAGAAAATAGAATCAAAATATACACACTTCCTCAGCAGGGAGGAGTGCCTAGTTGTTATTGTAATGTAAATGTCGACTACTGCCTTCACCACAACTGTGGTGTAACTGTCGCGCGGCAGATGGGGAGGGGGATGGGGTAATGTAATTTTCATTATTAAAAAAAATCCACAGATAACATCTAAAATTGAGATAGAATTAACAACATGGGCATATTTGGAAATATGGAGGTAAATATCCAAAGACCTAAGTAAGGCCGTTGCAAGTTACTGCCCCCATGGTGTGTCATCGAGGCAGGTGTCAGACACATTTACATTCTGCAGAGTGGCACAGACCCAGCCAGGCTTTTCAGTGTGTGAATCAGGAGATCAGACAAAGGCTGCTGGAGCTGCCCGGGGGCTGCAGGAGTGGTAAAGTCAGGATGGAAATGCAAGCTTCTGGTCTCCCCATCGCTACCTCGGCCATGTTGTAGTGCGTCCACTGAGATGCTAGGGTGAGGCAAGGTTTCTCTCTGTGGCATGGGGGATGGAACCCGAGGCCTTGCAAGTGCTTTATTACAGAGCAACACTCCAGCCTTGGCTTCTTTCTTTTTAAAAACACTAGCGCATGTGGAAAGCGGGTTGTTGGTACGCCTCTGGCAGGTATTGGGGAGAGGAAGGAAGAGAAAGGGAAATGGCCACAAGTACCCCTCTCTGGCTCCTTCTGGAACCAGGCTGGGCTGCTGCTCATGAATCTGTCTCTCCATTGTTTATTTTTTTCTTTTTTGTAATAGGAATCGAACTCAGGCCCTTGTGCCACTGAGCTGTATCCCTAGCCCTTTTCATCATTCAAATAAAGTGAAAACACTTTAGGTCTGGAGATGTAACTCAAGGGTAGAGCACTTGCTTAGCACACGAGGCTCTGGTTTCAATACCCAGAACTACAAAACCAGACAAACTCTATAAAAACCACAAGCCTTTTAGTCCAGTTCTTAGGCCCCCTCATGGAGCCTTGTCTCACACTCCTGCCACACAGCTCATCCTGCCCATCCAAGGACCTTGGCTCAGGCTCCCTCCACTGTGAACTATTCTTTTCCTCTGAGGCTCCCACCACCCGTCTGGGCTGCCCAGATGTCTTTTCCCAAAGAACTTCACAGCAGGAAGTAATTTTTCTCTTTGAAATTCTGTAACTTCATGAGATGAGCTCAGGGCAACTGCTTCAAGCCCCCTTGCCAGAATACTTGGACATTACAGTCCCAGGATTCAGCACAATACCTTCTTTTTAGTGGACACATGACAAACGGCCATCCCCAAGTGAGTAACAAACCCTTGATGCTGGATTGGTACAAAACCTGCAGGAAAGCTCTAATGTGTTCACATCTCTTTGCTTTGCCCAGCAGTGGCAATTATAAGGACATCAGTCACATTAAAAACATTTCCCTACATCAGTCACATTAAAAACATTTTTTTTTTCTTGCAAAATACACAGTAAACCTCCACCCTCTTTTGGTAAATCTACGAAATTAGATGAAGAGAATACCTTGGTTTCACTGCCCATGACTCAGATACTGTGCATCATTCCCTGTGGTCCCTGGTGGAGGGGAGGGGACTGAGAAAGTCAGCGGAGGAAAGAAAACGGAGGAGAGAAATGTTTTGCTGTTTCTTTTCTACTTTTTCTTCTACCGCAAGGCAACTACCCACAGGGGTGAGTGTCGCTTCCTGTGGCCAAGCAGGCAGCTGGCAACGGGGGTGGCTGGGTGGGTAATGTTTTCCTTTATAGCCATAAAGCAGTGGGCATCCCACAGCGCGATGGACTGGTTCCCAGACCCGAGTGGCCACGGCGGTGAGAAGAGGGGCGGAGAATAAAGACTCCTCTGCCCGTCCTGCGTCGCCCCTCTGCAAGTGGTCAGGTCTCATCCTCGAACCCGCAGGACACCGACTCGCCCGCGTGGTACCAATTGCCTGGTCCTAGCCGGGGTCGGGGTTGAAGTCCGTCAGGGTCCCCACCTCCCGCAAAACTACCCTCCAAGCCGGCCGACCAGGATGGTTGACTCCTTTGTCAGCATTAAGGGGAAGTTTCCGAGGGCAATATGGGCCACCCCGGGCCACGCCGTGCACGCCGGCCAGAGAGGGGCTCGCAGGGGCACGGCTGGGAAGCCGGTCCAGATCTGACGGCCTCTCCCGAGTCCCTGTCCTTGGCCCCTTTGCACTGTGCCCGGCCTTGCCCAGCCGGCCTCCCGGGCTGGGCCCTGGCGCTCGGTCTCCTTCCCTAAGCAGTGCGGCTGGGCGGAGCTGTCACTCCCGCCTCCAGCCCACGACCGGAGTCAGGTTGTGCAACCCACGCGGCGCGATCCTTCTTTCGTTCTTCGCTCCAGCTCCCTTTTCCCGGGTCCGCCTCGCAATTCCGCCCTTCGGAGTGTTCTCAGCGGCGGCGGTCCCACAGCGCCAGCCCTGGGCTCCCCGGGGCCCCCAGCGCCGACTTCCCACCTCCCCAGCTAGGTCCCTACCTATCCCGGCCACCTGCCCGGCCCCGCCCCCGTCGCACCCTGGGTGGCGGCGCCTGGCGGACTGGTCAGGGTCTCACCTCCTGCGCGCAGACGGGCGCGGGGTGGTCCAGGAGTTGCAGGGAGGCGCAGCCCGAGGCCAACGCGCTCAGGAGCAGGAACAGCAGCTCCAGATGGGACCCCGGGACGACGAGGGGCCGGCAGCACCGAGCCCCCATGGCTCTGGCACTGTAGGCTGGGGGCTGGCGGCCCGGGACTTTCTCCTCCGCGAGTGTCGCCTGCGCCCGCCGAGCCCGGCGCGCTTCCTGCTCCCAGCCCTCCCCGAGGAGGCGGGGACTAGGGGTGTGGCTTAATGGGGCGCGACAGGTTTAGAATGGGGCGTGGCCGGACAGGGCGTGGCTGGATAGGGTCTGGCCGAACGGTGGGCGGGGCGGAGGGCGGGGGGCGGGGCGGAGCGGAGCGGGGCGATCTGGGCCCAGGTCGGTCCCAGGGCACAGTGCGTTTTGCATGTCCCCGCCTAGACTCGCTGTGGGCGGGGGCTGGCTGGCTGGACGTCCTGGCAACTTGCTCT
>PVKA01038022.1:0-20558 GCA_004027165.1 Ctenomys sociabilis | reverse complement strand
ACATATGAGAACTATCTATATATGGAAAATATATGTATATATGGAATATAAATATATATGTGTGAAATATATGTGTATATATGAAGATATACATATTTATATATATGCATATGTAGAAATACAGACATACAGACAGACAGAGAAAGAGCACGAGAGACCCTATCCATATACTTGGAGCAGTAACTTTTTTTTACACAATCCCCCTGCAGAGCACAAGGTTCTACAGTAATTATTGTTATTGGAATGAGTAATTTTGTAAAATATGGAGAATTGTACTCGGTAACCTCTAAAGGCTTCTTCAGTGCTAGCATTCAGTGATTCTAAGAGAATTTGGCATGACCCTGTGTTCCTGCACATTATCTCTTAATGCTGTGCTTTCTTGCATAGACAAGGTTTTTCAGGAGAACAGACTCAGGAGCCAGGAGCAGAATGATAATTCATGACTAACAGGAACACCACCTGTCTCAAGATATCCTTCCTGAGAAAGGTCAGCTGTGGCTATGAGTAAATACTGTTCTCTGGCAGAATAAAAATGCTACATTATATGTTCCTTTCTGCCTTATTTTTACCTTTTGTATTCTTGCCTTTGCAAATGTTGACTTTCTAGGAAAGCTTGAAAGGTCAAAAGTGAGTATGTTAAAGAGGTGAACGCATTTCTTTTTCACTTGTGTTTATATGCCTGAGGAAGATTGAGCTAGAAGAAAAGTGGATTTGTCCTTAAACTACAGGGCTACAGTTACCTGGATAAGACTATTATAAGACAGGGAGAAGATTCCAAATGCCACTGGAATAATGATTTACATGTACAAGAGAAAAATGAATCAAGGTTAGGTTCAGTGATGTCCACTGATCAATCACTTTGGGCAAACAAAGTTCAGAGCCTCAGCAGGTCTAGCTTAGAGAATTAAGACAGCCCAGTGAAAACTGACAGACGAAAAGCTCAAATACAAGGTGAACGAAAGAAAGACACATTCAGATGTAAACAGGTACTAATGTAGAAATTTTTTTAAAGGGAAATGAATTGACCTGGACAAAATTCTATGAAACCATTACTTCATGGACTGTTTCCCAGGCTAATGTTTAAATTTGTAGATGTTAAAGTGGCTCAGGTGCTAATGTGTCCAATCTTTTTAACCTACTACTTTACTCATATCTCATTTAGCTGTATATATAGAAACAACCCATTGAAGTATGAGTTCCTTTAGTTGCTCAGAGATACCTGTACCATCTTTGTATTTCAGATATGTTAATAGAGAAGTAATTTAATTCCTAACACTAATTGATAATTTTTTTTACTTTTTCAGAATAAATATAAACATACATACTTATATATATAAGCCCATAAGTAGTTGTCTGTATTTTCATTTCTCCAGAAGTTAAAAATGAAGAAACATTATTTTCCATACCATAAATTTTGTAGCATGTATTCACACAGAAAACAATATTATATTCTCAGAATAAGAGGCAGTTATATGTTTCAAAATTTCATTTGGAGAAATGCACTGCATTGAACTTTTTTCTCATGCAACAAATTTAGAAAATTAATTATGAATTGGCACTACTTCCTGAAGCAGCATTTGGAATATGTTGACCTATAGTGTAATTTTTTGGACCAGAATAAATTTATTTTCCCTACCTTTTTCCTACTTTTGTGCATATTTCTTTTTCTTCTTTCCTCTTCCTTCCTGTTCCTAGTATTTCTCTTCCTCTGCTTCTGCCATGCTTTAAGATACAAGGGGCATAACTTATTTGGATTTGCATTTTAAAGCTATCAGATTTCTGGAAAATACATTAGAAGTTTGTCTCACTGCTCAAAGATACCCCATAGGATACCTTGTGATCAAGCAAGGGAAATAGTTTTCAGTGCCAAGAGGGACAAGGTGAATAATCGCTCTGTGGACAGGTAGGGACACAGTTAGCACCAGGCTAGGGCTGAAGAGATGAGTGCAAAGCTGAGGACGGGGTGGGGAATGTGCCAGCAAGTCAAAAATTACAGAAAGGAAAATTGAGGCCTAAGATGAGAAACATAGGCCAGCTGTGGGTGACAGGGATGCACTGAAAGCAATTGCTGCTCAATAGATTTGAAAAGTGAATGTCTGAGATTATTGCTATTATTTGTCAATGCAAAGCTATCACGCATTGCTGATTGTCACTGTTTCTATCTTGTTATATAGGTCTTGCTTCATCTTGGTCTTAAACATCCAGCAGAAAAATAGAATAATGAGGTATGAAAAGTAAAGCCATATTAATATGCTGAGCTGTAAAGGGCTCAAATCAACAACTTTTGACATTCCCAAGCCTATGGATAACTTACTAACTATTATTATGGACTACTAGACCATACTGGAATAATATTTTGCTGAATTCACATACCTACTATATTTAAATGGTAATGGAATACACTTCTCTGACAGAACGGAACAAAAAGAAAGGGGATGCAAATGAAGGACTATTTTGTATCTATGTATATGCAAAATAAGACAGATATACAGCTACTTTCTCTTAATTCAATGAGAAGAAAGATTTATACTAATAATGTTTGCACAGGATGCCATGTCTGCATCTTGTACTATCAATAACCAACACAAAGACAACAATATGCAATGTATTAATTATTGAAACTGTCCTGTTAATCAGTTTTGAAACTGTCTCATTGCTGTTTCTTTCTCAATAAAAGTAAAGAAAAAGAATGAGGGATTAGGAGTTGGAGAGGGGTGGGAGTGATGGATGATGAGTTTAGGAACCGGGATGCCCTAGGCACGTGTACCAGCTCAGCTCTGCATAGGACGTGCACATGAACCACACCCCTGGACAAAGAAGCTAAAATAAAAGATAATTCCAGAAAAAAATTATTACTGCTCTATTTTTTAAATTATATCCCCCTCTTCCAATTTCAGATACCATTAAATAAACTGTTGAAATGGACTTGTCAAAATACTCATTTTTATGATTTGATAAGAATATTTACTATTTTCTTAAGTGATGACTCAGAAGAAGTAATGTTTTATTTCTCAAATAAGAGCATAGGTTTTTAAGAAGAATTAAAGAATTCTTGCTTAAATGTCTACTGACATTTATCTTTCATGTGTTTCAAAATCACATTAAAGGGAAATGAACCCAGTGAATTGGGTGTGTATTTAGCTTAATTTCATTTACTAACTCTTTCATGATCTATAAAAATTTGGAGCTTCTCCAGTCTTCTTAAGCTAATTCTGAACACGGAGATTCTCCTTCCCTGCCTGTTGGGTGCTCCGCCCTGCTGTCTTGCAGCCTCGGCCACATCTGTTGGCCAGAGAGCATGCTGCACCCCACCCTTCCTCACCTCCTTGCTTGTGAGGGCGCCATCTTGTTCTCCTGGTCCTTCATAAAGGGAAGCTTGTACTTCCCTCGGACCCCTTCTGGCTCCTTTCCCTGACAGCCATATTATTTGTACTTATGTGAATTTGACTATTATTGTAACATTTTAATCACTTTCCCTTTCTTCGTTCTTTTCTCTTTGGTTCTAGTTTAGGCCATCTTTATCTCTGTATTGCACTTCCCAACAAATATATACTTTTGGTTTTTTTCTTTCTTTCAATCAACTGATCCATTTTAATCTTTCTGAGGTTCAATTTCTTCTCATTCAGTGTCTCCTCATTCCCTGTGAGACAAGACCTGCATTGATCAGATGAAAACATAATCTCTTTCCAATTTTACTTTTATTAGCTGGTTCTCATTACTATAAAAGCACACTTTTTTATTTAAAAAAATGTGCAAGAAAGGAAAATCATGCTCAGAGAGACCGTACTTTCTTCTCTAGCAACTGCCCCATTTATTTTCTTCCCCAGAGCAAAATGTCTTGAGCCAGGGTACAAGCACACTGATTGTCTTCATTTTTCCTGTCACATGCTCTCTTGAACACATTCCAATCAAGTTTTGCCCTAGCTAAACTCAAGGTCAGAACTTTGAGTAACTATATGCCATGAAAGGGCCATGACAACTTCAGTGTTCATTTAACTTGACTTATCAAAATATTTTTAATAGCTGCTTGCATATTTATTCTTAAAATGCTCTTTATCCTCCAAGTCTCCATACTCTGATTTCCCCCCCATTCTTCTGGTTTTTCTTTGTCAAATTACTTCAGATGAAGTCCTTTTCTTTTATTCAGTTCCCAAGTGCTGGACATCAGTTGGACTGATGTTGAATCAGCACTCAGTTAGGAAATTTCAGTCTCATGATTTTATACACTGTTTGCACTGTGTTTCCATCTCATATCTACACATCTCCTTCCACACTTCAACCCAATGCATGCAATTGCTCCATTAACACCTCCAGTTAACTAGTTGGGGTGCATATACAAATTAAAACACTTTAACAGAATTCGTGATATTCTGTTAAGAAGCAAAGCCAGATGAAACTAAAACCATGCCTTTTGTAGCCTTCCTACATCAGTCACTCTCCATTCTTTCAGTTCCTGAGGCCCAATGCTTTACAATCTCTATCTGATACTTTACTATCTCTCACGCATCGCCCCTTCCATATATGTACGGCTCTCATGATCCTCTTCACTCATTCATGCTCTTATCTGCATTACTGGCCCAGGCTTTTTATGGCTTCTGCTGTTAATTCCTGCTTCTTTGTCGCCATGATATGGGTGGATCACTGGAAAATAAAAATTAAATCAAGTTCCTTATATGAGCAGATGCTGCAGAAATTGCCTAATTGTCACACACTAGAATTCAATGCATTCCCTGTTTTATGTAGGGCCCTAAATGAACAGGTGACTAGTGATCTTTCTGTGCCCCTGCTAAATTTACCTTCATTATTCAGCCAGCCAGGTTATCCTCCTGCTGCTGTTATGCTCACTCTTTGGTTCTTTGCAGGAGCATTTTGTTTGCTTCTGATGAAAATGTTTTTCACTCACCCATCCACATGATTCATTCAAGCTGTGATGCAAAACAGCATCACAGACCTCTCAAAGAGGTCGCCACTTCAACTTCACACATTGTTCACATTATTTTCCTTTGTATCATTTTCCATGGTGAGATATATTTTAAGTATGATTCTCATGTGACATTTGTCACTCCAATGGACTGGTGGTAAATATTTTTGTCTCCTTCCTGTGCTACTACAACTACCACTAGAGCAACACATATCATACAGCAGGTATTCAGTATGAAAGGTGACTGGATGAGTGTGTTTTCTACTGTTCACATATCAGTGCAGAAATACATATGCTCTTCTCAGATGCACAATGAGTTTTCTCTTTCTTCTTTCTTTCTTTCTTTCTTTCTTTCTTTCTTTCTTTCTTTCTTTCTTTCTTCCTTCCTTCCTTCCTTCCTTCCTTCCTTCCTTCCTTCCTTTCTTTCTTTCTTTCTTTCTTTCTTTCTTTCTTTCTTTCTTTCTTTCTTTCTTTCTTTCTTTTTTCCAGCAGCTTTATTTGCCTACAGCATCTTTCATACTTTCAATCTCTGCAGGATTAAATCTCTTACACTCTTCCTGTCCTTTCAAAAGGGCTACACTGGGAGCTCCATTGATCCTGGACATCCTTCCTCACCCTGAAAACCGCCAGGTAGACTTGACAGTCTATTGCTACTCCCCTAAGCTTCCTGCTGGAGTTCCACTGAGCATGGCCACCCATCCTCATCCTGAAGACCACCCAGGCAACCTGACTACCACAGGGACCAGCTGGAGTCTTGGGGAGCCTTCCCCTGTACCGATCAACCATTGAGAGAGCCCTGCAGAATTTTGGCCTACACTCATCATCATCAGATCCTTCTTGAACTGTGGCTTTCCCCCCTCCCCTCAATGACATGGGAGTCACATTGAACCACACACAATAGGAGCTTTGGTGAGCCTACCTTACCCTCTTGATGTCCTGAAAACCTGCACCCTACCCACCTACTATGACTGCAGAGTCAGAAAGAACACTGGTGTTTGCAAAAAGAGATGAGAATAAGGAACACATGGCCATCTCAGTGCTCTAGCCTAACCCAAACAAATCTAGAAAACAAGGTCATAGATGAACTTGGAAATTGCATACCTGAAATTTCTGAGATGAAGTAAAGAAACAACTCCATCAGGCTATGGATGAAATCAGATCAGAAATAATCTCTCAGGTAAAAAAGGAAATGACAACAATCATGAAATAATTGTTCAATACAACTAAGGATGACATAGATTTAAGAAAAGGAGAGGGCCTATCAGATAGCTCAGTGGATTAAAGCACCTGCTTAGGCAGACACAGGGGCCAGGGGTTTGAACCCTCAGGCCTGTTGTGCCAGACCCACCCCTGGGGCTTGCTGAGATGGCAGTTGAAACTGGGTGTGATGGTGTCCACCTGCAATCCTAGGCTTGGGAGGCTGAAAGACAGGATCACTACAAGTTGCATCTGTGTAGTGAGACCCTGTAGACCCTGTACTAAATACATAACAATAACAAAAAGTTAAAAAAATAGGAGGAAATAGGAAGATGACAGAAACATTGAATGAATAATACAGGAAAGAACTAGAAGGCATGAAGCAGACTTAAACTGATATCCAAGATATTAAGAATTCCATTGAAAGCTAGCAAAATGGCTTGAACAAAACAGAAGACAGAATTTTAGACATTGAAGGTTGCATTGCAGCTAGTGAACATGAAAGGAAACATCTCTTAAAAAATAAGAAGCCAGGAGATAACAATAGAACAGCTACAAGGTGATGTAAAGAAAAATAATGTAAGACTAATAGGTATCATCAAAGCAGCTGGAGTCAACATGAAAGGCATAAAGAGTGTGTGCAGAAGTGGTGGCAGAAAATTTCCCAAGCATGGGAAAATAATGTAATATAGTTTAGTGAGGCATATAGAACTCCAGCTATCCGTAATCAAAATAAATCTTCACCAGACAAAATAATCAAGATCCCAGAAACTGAGTAAAGGAACAGAGCATTAAAAGCAATTAGAAAGGAAAAGAAAAGAGATCACTTATGATGGAAAGCCCATCAGAATCACAGCACATTTCTCAACACATACCATCAAGTCAAGAAGAGGTTGGAGTGAAATATTTGAAGTCCTGAAAGAAAAGCACTTTCAACCTGGACTGCGACTGGTTACATTGTCTATAGTAACTCTGTGATAATTTTTTTCAACCAAAGGCGCTCCCAACTTTATTTTGCTGCCCATGGTAGATTGGCCACAACCAAAGTAACCACTTTCACTTCTGAGCACCCTGAGTATTCAGCTGGCTGGCACATCTGTCACTGGCAATCAGGTCTCCCTTTCATCCTCTTTGAGCACTGTGTCTACAGCCAATTGTGCTCTTTTTTATCTCATGACTTTGGACACTTTAGATTTGATCCTCTTATTACAGCATTACTCCACAAGTCTGTATTTCTCTCTGATTTCTTTTTTATCATTCTATTCATTTCTGTAACTTTAACTTACAGAAAGCTCCCCGAAGAGCTTATCATGTTTCTATTTCTTTATATACTTCTTCTCTCTCTCTGGAATAATTTTCCATCAAAGTAGATTTTTAAACTGTGGTCTTCAGAGACCAGGGATTTTGCAGTTTCCCTTTGTAGAGATAAAAGGGGAGTTGAGAGAATTGAATTCCTGGAATCTTTCTACATTGATATTCTTGGCTCCTAAACCTATTTATAACTAATATACCACAACCGTACAACTGTACACACACGAGTGCGCATACTCACACATACATACACTGTTTCTTTGACAAGATAACTCTTTTACCAAACATGCATTTTAATATTGGATATATTAGTGGAAAAATTTCCTACTTACTTTTAGATCAAATTCCAGACCACATTTATGATGCAATTTTGAACTTAATAAGCTGCAAGTAATGGTCATTGTCTAGGTTCAAGTTCTTCCAAATAAAATGGTAGATAATACAGCTATGAGATGCTTTTTGAACTCCCTCTGCAGAATCATCTCTTACAGGTAATGAAAACAGGCCCTAAGAGGGATTGATTGGTTCACAATGCCATTAGTACAAAAGTCAGCAATAGGTCTCAATGGAAGGAACATTTTTTATTCCAACTTGTAAACTAGTATTTTCCTTCCTTTATATTAGTTTAATTACTTCCTCAATCTATTGAATATGGAGCTTCCCTTAATTTATCAAATATTGTGTGTTTAACAGACAATGTTTTCTGCTAGCTGTTTTCTAGTCTTTTTCTATTTAATGGTGACTCCAGATTTAGAGTCAGTAAAGAGGCCCAAAAGAAAGAGCTAAACAATAAAATTCATGAAGTTAAACTGAGTAGTTGATAATGAAGATTAATTCGTTATTTGTTTACTC
Source organism: Ctenomys sociabilis (assembly GCA_004027165.1). NCBI lineage: Eukaryota > Metazoa > Chordata > Mammalia > Rodentia > Ctenomyidae > Ctenomys > Ctenomys sociabilis. The sequence goes on along the minus strand of PVKA01038022.1, from coordinate 12,277 downwards.
CAAAAGGATCAAAATCATTTAAAAACATCTTCAAGGAATTATAGGACAATCATGAACATACACATCTCAGATTAATTTCCTGCTCTGTCATCTACTTGAGCAACTCACTTGATATTTCTAAGCCTTAGTTTCTCATCAAACATTAAAATGGTAACAACAATAATATTGCTGCATAGATTAAATTAGATAAATTATGTAAGGACACTGCCTCAGAGTAGTCTCTTAACATAGTATAGGTATTGATAATTCAGTAACATACCCAGACTCATAATATAAAATTATCAGGGAACACATTACACCACTAATATAATTTCTAATGATAGACACATGGTCTGAATAATCCCACCTGCTGTTGTGCATGGACACATCAATTGTGTATTTATGATGAAACTGAATCCCCATGTACTCTGTTGGTATTAATGCAAATAATAAATTGCTGTTTCCATTTCTTTGAGTTATATAAATATGTCATCTATCACATAATGTTTCCTGTTTGCAACCTTGCACAGATCTGATGATGCATGACTCTGCTTTATGTTATTTGTTTAGTTTAAACAGAAGGTATGAAACAAACCAACTTACCCCTGACCTCACATCTTCTGAGACAATCTCGAGTGCCTCCGTGAGATTAAAGTAATTTGTATGCAGATTCCTGGGAGAGAGGGAACTGCTGACCTCCTGTTCTGCTGCTTGGAATCTCCATGGACTCAGAAACAGAGAGTTTAAAATATTAATGCTTTGAATAACAAATTAGAGTACATAGTAAATGAGGTGTGAGCACAACAATTTTAATTAGTTTTAGGCACATTTTAATGATTGTTTGGCCATTAACTCCAGTAAACATAAAAATGCAGGGGAAAAAAGATGTATGAGCTCCTTATTACTTAGCTTTGTTTTAACTGAAGCCTTTGCAAAGATGTATATCATTTTAATTTTAGTTCCAAAGGCTTTTATGTAAATTAATTGCATTGGAGAATTGGCAAGAACATTTTATTCAATTTGGAACAGCAGTGATTATAAGCTTTACATTAATATAACAACAATTTAACAATGGCTGATAGATGGGCCACAGCCATGCAATTATCAAAAGTGAACCACTGTCTTGATCTCTAATTAGGTCTATAAGCAAATAGAGTTCTGCCTGCACTAATTGCCATATTAAAGCTGGCAGTGAGGTAGCAAGTGAACTTATGTTAAGGTACTCAGCACAGAGTGCTGTTTATCCAAAGATTTTTCCATTTTCTGATTCAATCAGATATGTAATTCAATTATATATGTTGTGGAAATAGACATTTAAGGGAATTGGAAAGTGGTTTCTTCCTCACTTTATACAACCATTTGTCTCTTTAACTGCAGGCATCAGTACTTGGTGTCTAAAAAGTAAGTATTGTGTTATATTTTCTTCCCACTGTCCTTACTGCTTGCTCAGACTCCTGTCCTCTAATAGCTCTGACTCGGCACCCGGAATATCTAGTGTTCTGTGCCAACGAATGTGGAGATGGAAGATATACAATTCCTGATTTGTGGCTCCTTTGTAGCAGGGATTAAAAGGCACTCAAAAGAGATTTGGGAGGCATTTGTGCACTAGGACAGATATTGTGGGACTGATTTTAAAGAACCCAGGAAATCCCTTTATTCCTTTCAGCCATTGACTAAAAGCTCAGCCCACAATGTAACAGACTTTTTTTTTTTTCTCTAGTTTACTCCAAAGGGTACATCAATAACACTTAAAAGGAAAAGGCACTTTCATTTGGGTGTCAGGTTAAGTTTAAACTGGGTGAGAAAAAGGTGACTATTTAGGAAAAGTTCTGTAAGAGGTCAAACTAGAAAGATCAGTGCAAGTGTAGATTTTAAGTGCTCACCATGCAGAAGTATTAGTCATGCATGTGTAAATTATCTTGGTCTGTGCAGTACACACAGTGTGTATCTTGAATTGTCTGATACATGATATAAATTCGTATTGTTTTATTGATTTAATGCTATATCAAGCAACTGTATTTCTAAAAGGAACCTGACAACTTTCAGTCCTTCCCTAACATGAGAGAACAGGTTTGGGACCATAGTGAAAAAGACATAGAGGGGCCGGTGAGATACCAGTGGTCTAAAGCACCTGCTTAGGCAAGCTCAGGTAAGGCTCAAGGCCTGTGATTCCAGCCCCAGCAGCACATGCTGTGACAGCCCCACTGCCAGGGTGGACTGAGCCTGCCACAAAAAAGAAAAAAAAAAAAAGACATACAGTAGAACAAAAGTCTACAGCAAAGAACTTCATCTGGTGCTTTCAAGGAGCAATTTCAGTTCCTGATCTAGATCTTTTGGACCCAGAGCAGTGCTACGAAAAGAAACAATGTACAAAGTTTCCAAAGAGCAAAATTTGAAAGCATGGAGTAATTATTTGTGGACACATGTATGAATTGTGAGCATATTGTGCAGATTCCTCTTGAAACACATGAGAAGATACATGCTCCATTTTCTTTCAACTCTTTGGGCTTTGCCCTCATTGGCAACTACCATTTATTCTAGAAAATTAAAGGTTTGTGCTTATGTACTGTTATGGTTTGTACCTGGGTGTCTCCCAAAGCCTCCTGCAGTACCTGAGGCAGCCTCTAGTTTGTAATTCATTCATGATCCATTGGTGTGAGTGCTACACCCACCCTGGGGTGGGCAATGTGCATACAGTACAAGGAAGGGAAAGAGGCTTGCTAGGCTCAGACTGCGGCTGCTGTTCCTCACTTGGATCTTTGCTGTTTTTCATCAAAATAAACAGCTGCTCTCTGCCATGTGTCATTCTGTCCTTGAACTTGCCGAGTATGGACTGAAATCTCCACTAACTGTGAGGTAAATAAACCTTTTCTTGAAGTCAACAAAATAACCCAATATAATCCAAGAGTCCATAATAGCAATGTCAGAAGTTGTTGACTTGAGCATTTATAGCTTGGCATACTAATATGGCTTTACTTTTTATACTTTGTGGTTAAACTTTTCTACTGAACGATTAAGACCAAGTTAAAGCAAGACCTGTACAACTATATAACTTTTGTATCTGATAAGGTCAGTCAAATCCCCTCTGGATTTACCATGAAACCATGTGTAGCAATTTGTAGATCTTTTGTCAGTATCAGCCATCTGGATGAGTCATGGCCATTGCTTAGCCAAATTGCTCTCTGTGAGAGAAACAAAACAAAGAAGGAGGATATAAATAAAGGGCCATTTTGTAGCAAAATGTATGTATATCTGTATATACAAAAGAGTTAGGTTAGATATATATAGCTACTTTCCCTTAGTTCATTGAGAAGAAAGATTTGTACTAATAGTGTTTAGATATCATGTTGGTATCTTGTACTCTGAATAACTACTACAAAGACAACAATATGCGGTGTATTAATTATTGTAACTGGGGCCGGGGAGATGGCTCAGTGGAATAAGCACTTCCCTGGCAAGTGCAAGGGCCTGAGTTCAATCCCTGGTTACTCCAGGAAAAAAAAAAAAAAAAAGAATTACTGTAACAATCCTACTAACTTGTTTCATTGCTATTTCTTTCTCATTAAAATTAATTAAAATATATGACTAAATAAATAAACCTTGTCTTCCTTAATTTTGGATGTTGGGTATTTTGTCCCAGCAATGAGAGAAAGTAACCGACATGTACCTCTGTACTTAATACTAACCTATTAGATGGGGTGGTTTAAGAGCAGCAGACTTGGGTATCTTCATCAGGCCCAGGCTGTGCTGTGCAGCAGGAGAGAGCAAAGCTATTTTAGGAACCTTTTTGAGTCTGAGGGCTGGTGATCAGTTAGGGCAAGACTGACGGAGTCTGACTTCCTATTCATAACCTTGACTCACTGGCACAGACGCCACTAGTGAAACTGGTCACTAACGTTAGACTAAATAGCAGAACTCTTAAAATTATGTGTGAATTTGCATAGTTTTGATTCTAGTTTTTGGTGTAATTTGCTTTTTCTGATGTCTTCTTTTTTATAATCTTGACCTATACATAGGTCAGTAGAATGTTGCAACATAAGAAACTCCTGATACAAACATCAGCCAAGAAGTGAAGATACTACAGAGATTTGGGCCTCCTGGCTTCATGGCACCTGCTCTACTCTTGTCTTAGTACTTCAGAGTTCTAGCAAGGTCTCATCCCAAAATTCTATTTCCAATTTACTCTGCAAGAGATACGCACCATTGGACTGAGGCTAAATGGTCATCTTTCTTTATTTTCATGTGCTTGCCCTTAATTAATAGTTGAGTCTTTCAGACCTTCATCTGTAACACTTAAATGGATTTTGTAATTGGCTTTGCATCACAGTAGGTCTGTTGCCCCATTTCAGTGCAAAAAACCCCAACCAATTAGTTCTGGCTTCCCATTCCTTCTGACTTCCAGAACAACTGCCCTGGAACTGATTTCCTAAGTACGACTAATACAACCCAACAAGATCATAGCTGGGCACTGCTAATGCAGTTAGTTAAAAGATGATTAAATTTATTAAGCATTTGGACTAGTACAGCTCCTAATAAATGTGTTTTGAAGATAAAACAATCCTAGTGAGAGAGTTAAAGACTCATTATTTGAGCCACTAGTGTTTCTGCATGAAAACCGTGATGTTTGTCAAGTCCATTAGTTTCTTCACAGCAGAAGAGCTGTCATTTCATTAAGCTGCTCCACACATATCAGTGGCTTCAGGGTCAATTCTGGCCACTTCTTGTCTATATCACAAAGCATTCTGAGGACTGATTTTTCCCTAGTGTATGCCAGCAGCCTACAAGTCCTCATTGTGCAAGAAGTTGTCCTGGGTCTAACAGAAGAATCAATAATTTATTTAAGAATAGAAAGATTTTGTCTTTTTAGCTGAATAACCTCAATATTCATAAATAGAATGACATCTATTAAAATCAGAGCATTAGGTAACTAACTCAATTTACTTTTAGTGAAGGGGAGAACATGGTTTGGAATTCAGATCAACCTTCTTATCCAATATTCTTTATTTTTTTCATTGTTCTTTCTGATAAAGCACATCACCCCACAAATGGGCTTTCTGAGTTAACTTCCTTAACTCTCTGTTTACTTAATAAATATCTATTGAGCTTTCCTTCTATGTTAAGAACTGTTCCAGTAATGGGGTTACATCAATGAACACAGTTAAATTCTTGCCTACATGCCATTTAAGTTCTAGCTAGATCAATCAATAGAACAGCCTAAAAGTATATCATAGAGTGTTAAGTTAGCTAAATCAGGAAAGTGGACTGGAGCATAATGAGGTACCCTTTAAAGTACAGCATTAGGAAAATACCTGTTCAACACTGTGCTTCAAGAACAGCAAGTTGGATGCTGAGAAACAAGTCACACAGAAGAAAATTGCAAAGGCCCTGAGGCAAAAATAAATGTTGTGAGTTTGTATCCACAGAATAGCAATGAAGCCAATGTGTCCAGAACAGGGAGGTGGCTGAAAGAAGTAGGAGATAAGTTCATATTTATAGATAATGATCATTTCTTGTTCCTATAGAAGTAGAATTGAAAAATCCAGTGAAAAGAGAAAGAATATGGATCCCATCAAGAGGTCAGAAAGCAGTTGTGTAACATGGAAATACTAAAGTTTCTAAATGATAAACAAGCCAAATCCAATCCAACAAATGACCCAATGAGGCCAGTATTCTATTTTAATTTCTATCTTAATTTCAACCATAATTGGCTGAGCAATGATTGCATGCAAGGCATTGGAAGATATAGAGCACATGAATACTTCATTTCTTAGAAATAAATGAAATAGCAAGAATGAGAACAAAAATGAATAGAAAAAAGGAAAATTAATAAAAATCTAAGAGCAGATGCCATGTGGCAAAAGTTCAATGGGAAGTTGAGAGGCCTGCTGTAAGATTCAGAGAGGTGAGGAAAGAGGGTAACACACAAACAGGGAGAAAATGAAGAAGGCTTTGAAATGTGCCTGAGACAGTTAACAAACTGAGGACTCAGTAAGAGTGATGGGAAGAAGGTGAGTGGGAGCCATGCCATGGTAGGGACAAGTCCTGCCCTGTTGGAACACAAGGTCAGGAGGATAAAACAGATAAAGTTGAAACAATGACAAAAACAAAATGAAAAACAAAAACAAACAAACAAAAAACTTTAAATGCTTTGATTGGGAACTACAGCAAAATACATGGGGTGCATGGAAAACACAAATAAATTTTAAGTTATGGTAGAATACACATTGTGTTGAATCCCCCTCAAAATACTGTTCCTTAAATCAACAGACTCCGTGGGTCTTGCCACTTTCTGAAGTAGTGCTGTAAGTCTTTTCTGGGTATCTTTATGAGGGGTGAAAAAAATTTAAAACATAAAAAAACAGTGCACACTGCTACTGAGTGTCAACCGATGTAAATGTAGGCCTGACATAGTGCAGCTTCTGGATCGTCTCCCAAATGAAACTGATCAAGGAAGTTGGATGTCTTGAATCAATTCCAAAGCTCAACTCATCCAGTACAGCTAATGATGCATACAGCAGAGGACGTAAAGTAAGTGCTGGTTGGGGGCAGGGCACTGGAAGACATAGGGCCATATTTGGCTAGGGATTCAGGGCACTGACTGTACTCTCAATATTTTTAAAATTGAAGCACAGTATATTTTTCCATCACATTTCCTCCCCCCCGTTTCTCCTTCTCTGTCATACCGAAACTCAGGCACTTGGGCACGGCAAGGACACACTGTGCTGCTGAGCTGTCACCCAGGCCCTCCATCACTTTTCTAGAGCTCTCCAGTTAGTTTTGTGCCACAGTGACCATGAAAATGGAAATGAACTTGATTTCCCTTAGTTTTTTAATGTAGTTTATCATCAAGGAATTTAAGTTTATTTTTAAAGCTTTAAAAAGTTTTGAAACTCTTATATCCCTTGAAATCTTTCTCAGTACCCATATATAGAGACAGGTAAAAATAGAACTTATTTGTTTTAAGTGGGTGAGAATTTCTGACCTCTTAACCTCTCTTTCCACATCTGACAAAGTCCCAAAGGCATTTTCAGGGAAGCCAAGGTTCATCAGAAACACAGTTTAAAGACCACTGAATGAAAGCATTTTGGATGTATCTTTATTTTTAACACTTTATTTGGTAAAACATTTCATCACATTTTCTTTGTTTCAAAAGATATTCTTTTGTCTTCTAACCAGTTATTCATATTGCCAGATATATGCATGTACACTTGGAAGAAGGAAGAAATGAGAAAGAAATGTATAAGAAATTAAGAAGAGAAAAAGTACAACCAATTGAAAAATGAGACAATGCAAATTAAGTATTATCTATGCCTTTCCTTAAATCAGCAATACATGTGTTATAACAAATACTATGAAATTCATAGTACTTTGTTAAGTGAAATCCTGCAATCTTTTCTTTTAATTCAAATTTATACTTTCTTTAAAAAAAAGGATAAGTTGGCAGCATAACACACACACACACACACACACACACACACACACACACAAACACATCCACACCTCTGTATTCCACCCATTTTAGTGTTGGAGATGATCTTACAAATATAACAAAAACACCACGTAGAATATAACATTCAGAGCAATCTGCTTATAAGAAGTTTCAAACCCTTGGGAAAAAGCAAATGGATTTTTAAGTGGTTACACAAATTCTAGGAAACATGAATAAATTTCAGTCAAGACTGATCATGATCCATCCTTTTTGAAAGATTATTTTCCTAGTATGAGCTCACTTACATTCTTGCAGCCTTTAATCTTCAGAAAGTAGAAACAAGGAGGTCAGTAGTGACATTTGTCACAAACGAGGAGAGGAAATTAAGCAGAAATGAATGCCGACTCACCTACTTTCCCACTGTACACAACTGATAAACTAGATGTGAATGAAGAGGGCAATACTGGTTACAGTTTCATTCTGTTTGAATTTGTCACTCTGGCTCAGAACAAGAAAATTTGTAGGAATTATGAGTGCACATAAATATTACTTCTTTCATTTTCTTAGCTCCCTCTCTACACTAATAGCTCTGATTTCTTCCAGAAAATTTACACATATCTCTAAAGACATGCTGCTTCTCGTTACTACCTAGCCTTTGGTTTCCACACTTACCTGCCTTCCCTGGGAAGCTATTGTGAGACAGGAGTGGTTCATCTCGAGCTGGTGTCTCGTGCAGCCATAGGACCAATGGGCTTGAATTAGCAGAGCCCCATTCCAGGGGCTCAGCACAGGGATGACCTTAGCCTCCAGTTCTGTAATTCAAAGATGGTTTGAGTACTCATCAAGCGGAGCTGAAGTACTGTTGGCCCATTTAGTTCAGCATGCTGGCCTCATGCTTTATACTGCTGGGACTTGTGTATTCCATCTTATAATGTGATTTGGAAATTCTTCCTTTTCTTTGCCATGGAAAGGAATGACAGTTAAAATCAAAGTAGAGTAGTCCAAGGAAGATAGAAATTGTAGAATTCATTTAATTTTACAGAATATAATAGTATTAATAGTTAAATGAATAATTTGGGTTCATATGCTTGAACATTTATTAATTTAATCATATTTTAGATGCTAGATTTTCTAGGCTTTTTTTCATCTTTGCTGGTAGATTGGCAAAAAACCAGTATTTCACAGGATTATCATATACATTATATAATCAAATTATATAAGCTTAACCAATCCTTTTGGAAAAATCTAAAATTCACATTTAAATGAAAACATTTTAAGCTTGAAACACATGATTCATCATGTTTCCTTAAAACACTAGAGGTTTAAATCAAGTCACCCTCACATCTTTACTCACTTTATTTTATTTTATTTTATTTTATTTTATTTTTTTGGCAGAACCAGGGATTGAACTCAGGTCCTTGCACTTGCCAGTGAGCCACTTCCCCAGCCCCTTCACTCACTTTAAATTGAGAAAATAGCCAAAGTAATATGTGATTAACATAGAAGGAAGTAAATAAAGTTTTACTGAATAAGCTAGGGTCCTAACATTGTTTATTTCTAGAAGTTTGGAAAAGCTAAACTCATCATGGAACCTCCTGGCTAGGACAGCTTGTGCGATGCACAGGAACATGAGGGGATGTAGGGAGGAAAGAGGTTGAGGGTGAACCATCAGAATCCAGGGTTCTCTCCAAACAACAGCTCCACTTTCTCACTTTCATGTGTTGAACTCTCAGAGCTGGTTAGACTTGCAACTAATCATATTCAAAAGACAGCTTCAGCCGGGCGTGGTGGTGCATGCCTGTAATCCCAGCACTCGGGAGGCTGAGGCAGGAGGATTGTTGTGAGTTCGAGACCAACCTGAACTACAAAGTGAGCTCAAGGCCAGCCTGAACTGCATAGTGAGACCCTGTCTCAAAAAGACAAAAAAAAAAAAAGAACAAAAGACAGCTTCTCTGCGTTTCAAACTTGGCCTAAGTAACACCACTGATAACTATTTTACTGCCTACTAAAGCTATTATTCATACCTAAGGATAATTTTGAGTACTGAAAAATTTCACTTAGATTTCAAAGAAATCTGTTTCTTGCACTTACACAGTTTATTTCTATCAATTAGTCGTAGCACCTATAAAAACCACCTACCTCCTCTTGGTGGATTACAGATGCTGGTAACAGCCTGGTAACTTACTTGGTAAATTTGTTTTATTTCCATAAAAATTATAATAATGTGATTTAGAAGACAAAGTTTTACATATTATCACCATCCTGCATTTTCATGGCAGTATGAAAGTACTTCTGGAAGTACCTCTGTTTGTATAGAACAGCTAAATAATTGTTTTTATATTATGTGTATGTGAGGGAATGAGCTAGAATATGCCCTGCTTCACTTGGGTCAGTCTTTGTAGAAAGTTTTTAGCCAAGTTATCTTTTGGGATGGTTTTTCTTTTATGACCTTTTATAAATCAACATCCCTGTTGTCTAAAGCTTCAGTTCATTAATTTTTTGGAAAGTTTAATATCACTTTAGCTATGCCTCAAATTTTAGTGGAAAGTAAGTAGCAGATATGTTGGGAATGGTCTAGATCTTTTCTTTTTCCATGGTTCCTAGAAAATAGGATTGCTACAGAGAAATAATGGCAGTATCTAGGCAAGTTTCAATGGCAAATAAATGGTTGAAGCAAATAAGTCAAAGCTTTTGTTGCCATTGTTGCCTTTTACTTGGATGGTTTGAATCTACAAATGGAATGGGAATCTTAAAAATCAACAATTCATGGTTCAGACCTCTGAGGGTTCTCCTTCCAACACTGTATATGATGCAAGTTCAGACTCATCACAGCTGAGTACAAATGTCAGCACTTTCTTAGTATCCTGCCTCACTAAGGAAGCTAACTTTGGTAGAAAACTGATGTGATGACTGCTTTATTTTAAAAACTATTCAGTTTAGAAGAACTTTGGATTTACTGTCTATTACACAAAAAAGTTTGAATGGAAATTTCCTACACCTACCCAGAATAAAAGGAACAAAATAAGATTCTGCTGGTTTTAGAAATATGGCAAGTCTAAGACACTGTTTGGGTACAATTTTTTGCTTTGATATTTGAGCATTCTTTAACCTGAACTCCCTAAAAGTGAATCTAGCAATAACTCAGTTGAATAAGGTAAAACTCATGAAGATGTATGCTTTCTTAAAGGATGATATTTTATGCCCTACAACTGGGAAAACCAACAGATATTCAAAATTGCTTTTCTGGGCAAGGGACTTGAGCTAATGTACACTGATCTTTACAAAAATCAAATAAAGTAAAAAAAAAATAGCTTAGTTTGAAGACTGAAGGGTAAAGTTCCTTGGGAGGATAACTTTTCTTGGGAGGTTTGGAAGTAAAAGATGGTACTGTCACTCATGTGTAACTTTTGCTTACTAGGAAGAGCACGGTTAGGCCACCTCTATCAGCAAGAAGACAAAATTTTCAATCATGTTCATATCTGACTTAGTTTCAGTTGCCCTTACATGTTTGGTTTGCCTTGAGTTTGGTTTAAGTGGCGCCAATCCCATATGAATTAGGCTAGAGACAAAAAAAAAAAAAGATGAAAAGCTTTGCAGGAATTTGAACATGAAATAGTTCTTCCTTGTGCCCCAGTGGGGATTAAAGTCTAAGTGAATTAGGAATAAACTCTGACAGCCAATGAGCAGGCCTCAAATTGGCCCTTAGTCATTCTATCATCATTTCATAATTACATCTTCACATACAGAGGATTTACATGTGTTAAGATTCACTGCGAAATGCCACATGAGCATCTGCAATTTGGCATTCCAGTTAGAGCCCCAGTGTATCACACACTTGATTAATAAACTCTGAAGTACTGAAATGATTCTCTGTCATTAATCATATTCTCTTCTACCTCTATATTACCTGAAATCATTAGGCAAGAAGAAAGCCTAAAGTGCAATCAGCTGCCTGCATACTAATGCAATGACTAGACTCTTAGCTCTAAATAGGCTAAAAAAATTAAGTGAGAAATTATAACTAGATGAGACTTTTACTTTAGGAGGATTGTGTGGCAGTTTTCCTTAAGCCAGGTATATAGTACTATGAAAATCACTTTTGGTCACACTGGTAGAATTCATTTCATTAGGAAGGCTGATAAAATTTAACTTACTAAAATAAGAATTTGAAGAACTCTTGCTTTGGGTAGATGGAAGCCCCTAGGGGGATTTCAGGAATCCAGATCTTTGTTGAACTTCTGAAATGGACAAATAAAGCAAGGAAACTGTTTTGTAGCATCAAGCATCTTACTCATTTTTGTATGTATGTAATTCACTTATTAGTTCAGACCAGGAGACAATGCAGCCTCTTTAAGGTACAGACACATTTGTCTGTTTTTCACTGAGATCAATTATCCTCATGGCCTAGATATTGAAGAATATTCCCGCAAAATTCAGTACATTGGGCACAATGTCATACAATTTACAGTCTGCTCTACAGAGACTTCTCTATCAGAAAAAACCTGAATTACTGTGTATTTGTGGATTGATGTCTACTTGCTATATGATAAAGAAGTACAGACATTTACAGGATGAAAGCAAAATAAGTTATTTTCAATGAGACAAGTTAAATCACTATGAGTATTGGATTCTATTATTGAAAGATTTTAATATTGAGACTGGCTGGGAAGAGACATTTACCTTAAATCAAATAACTCATGTGCACATTATTTCTTATAATTTAAATATTAAATCTTTTTGTGCCAAGGTTCTTGAAAGAGCAACTTTGCTCCCTAACTTCCAATAAGATGTTAAGAGGATTATCTCTCTCTCTCTCTCTCTCTCTCTCTCTCTCTCTCTCTCTCTCTCTCTCTCTCTCTCTCTCTCTCT
>PVKA01038021.1:0-20559 GCA_004027165.1 Ctenomys sociabilis | reverse complement strand
CTATCTTCACTCCCATTACTGGATTCAGAGTTCCTATACACATCCTAGAGCATTTCTGAAGGAAGATTCCTGGGTGTGCTTCACATGGGTGAATGAAGAAACAAATGCTGACCTCATAAGGACTATTGGAATGAGGTGAGATTTTTTCTTTCTGCAGGCTACCAGTCATAAAAATGAGGAGCCTTTGGCATTTGTTTCAATAATTGATATCATGCAGAATCAAGTGGAAGACCATGGCTTACCAAGCCAACCTGTTCTGCATAAGTCTTGGAAGACCCCATTCAGGAGAATTCAACGTTGTTTCACCAAATGCTTTCGGTAAGAGCTACTCTCAAACATAAAACCATGTGATTTCTCTCCTTTGAAATTTTTTCTCTTCCCAAATGCCCAGATGCAATTCCAAGGGTTTCCCAGGACAAGCTGACTCCCTCCTTTCTTTTTCTAGGCGAAACTCTACGGCCTAAGATCATGCGTGCAGCAAGCACAGACCCATGAATTGATATAAAGACATCTTCACAGTCTGCTTTCTTCCTTTTGTCTGTCCTTTTACTGTTGTGGTCTCCATCAGTGCTTGCATGCTTGCCTTTCATTGCTTCATCATATTGATGTGCTTATTGGCAGAGGCAGGAGCCGCAGGTGGAATGTAGATTGCGAGGGTTGCCAGGAGTCTGGGTTGTCCCAGAAGGAAGATCATTTGACTTAGCCCAATGAGCAGGAATATCACTGATGAAAGTGTTTATTTTTCCACCGCAGATGTTGACTATTACCCTGAGAGAGATCATGCCATAAGGGAATTTGGAAAAAAATCACATCTTTCTCAGCCCTCAGTTCTCTAGATAGACAAACACCTCTTACATAAAGCAGATAAGTTATTATTTGATGAGAGCATTGAGAAGGAAACTCTCTCATGATCATAGATAATGAACATAGGGCCAGGTAAATAGCTCAGTGGAATAAAGTGCCTGCAAGCAGGCACATGGGCCAGCGGTTCAATCCCCAGGCCTGCCATGCCCACCCTGCCTCCTGAGCACACTCAGACAGCAATTAAAACTGGGCATAGTGGTGGGCGCCTATAATTCCAGCTCTTGGAAGGCTGTAAAGAGGCAGATCACTATGAGTCCAATCTAGTAGTAAGACCCTGAACACCTGTGAACTCTTCCCTAAAATGCAAAAAAGGACCCAAGTCTAAATAGTGAGCTGACCACTATCACCACCTTATCACTATACTTGGTATTCTCACACTTTTCAACAGTGTTTTAGATACCTTCACAATATTGAAGGTCAAGAAAAATTTTGAAGTGATAATTCTCAATCTGTAGCCCTGGATTCCACCAGAATTTTCCTATGTACCGCCTTCCTTCTGACCACAGAGCCATCCATAGATGCATGCCTTCTCCCTCAACATCATCTCTTGCATATGCTGATGATGGAGATCCTGTATGTGTCCTTACACTGAGGACTTCTTCCTCATTACCACAGGGACTCATTTGTCCTGGAAGCAGAGAATTCTAGAGGAAAGATCATAAAATGTGCAACCAGAATATCCTCTGCATAATTCCTGGCTCTTGCATTTACTAACACAGGTGACTGGGAGAAGCTGCTTTGTAAAAATGAACCTCATCTTCCTTGGGGAGATAAGGATACAAACACACTCTGGACAGGGTTGTTGTGGTGAGGAAAGAAATCACATAGGAAACAATCACACAGTGCTTGGTGTATGGAGGGCACCCAATGCCTACTTCTAGCCAATGCCACACAGTGTGTTTCCCTCCTGATTTTCACACATGTGCAGTGCATCATGAAGGAAAATCAAGTTGCGGGATCTTATCCTGTTTGACATATGATGTTATTTGGAAGCATCTTTACATCTGCTGGTAAACCCTTGCTATAAGGAGAGGTTGGTAAAGCCTGTGTGAGATTGGCTGTCATTGATTTGAAGGAGAATGAAATACTGTTTCAGGTCCTCTTTCAGGTTACTATGCATACATTAAGATATAATATGTAGACCTAGAGTAACTTATGAGAGCAGGCAGAAAGTGGGAAGGTTTACCATGCCTGTCTCTGGCTTCAATCCTCGTGCCTGCTAGAGAAACAGCTATAATGCTAACAAAAGTTTATTTAACTTCTTGTGGTTGTAGTCTGATGTGCTTTCCTCTAAGCCTGCAATTTAATTCAGAAAAAAAATATGTATTTCATGGTAAGTTCAAGATATCTCTCTTTGCTTAGTATGTGTCAGATGCTCTATATAGGAAACACTGAAAGTAGAATGATTATATCCAGGAGATCAATGGGGGGATTATCACTTTTTTTTTCCTACTGCATAGTTTTGACCTTTAAAATGAATCTGAAGGGGGCCAAATAGTTTAGCTTATTAAGGCACCTGCAAGCAGGCCCAGGAGTGGGGGCTCAATCCCCAGGTCTGTTGTGCCAGCCCCGACCCTGGAACACGCTGAGACAGGAATTGAGACTGGGTGTGGTGGCGTTCATCTGTGATTCCAGCTCTTGGGAGGCTGTAAACAAGCAGATCACTATGAGTCCCATCTAGTAGTGATGTAGACCCTTCCCTAAAAAATACAAAATAAATAATAAATAAACTGAAGATACTCATGTGCACACGTGAGAATGATTTTTCAGTGCAAAAATATAGATCACCCTAATCTGGAGTCAGTCACATGCTAGGGAATATTCAATGGTCTTTTGGTGTAAGAACATTAAATTGCTGCAATCATAAGAGAATGAGAATGGACTCCGCTTTACAAGTATTAAATTAGACAGAGACTACTAGCATATTTATGAGACATTAACTACAAATATTCATCAACCATAGAGGAAGATTTCCATCAGAAGTCCATATTACCATGGAATTTATATTCGTTGAGCAAACTACCGAGGGGTAGTTAATTTTGAATAAAAGATTGAGTATGTAACAATTCACTTGTGAAACACAGGATTGTGATCTCTATTAGATGTCTCTATAGAAATAGGCTAATCAAGGGTATATTTGTGTGTGTGTGTGTGTGTGTGAGAGAGAGAGAGAGAGAGAGAGAGAGAGAGAGAGAGAGAGAGAGAGAGAGAGAGAGAGAGAGAGAGAGAGAGAGAGAGAGAGAGAGAGAGAGAGAGAGAGAGAGAGAGAGAGAGAGAAGGAGAGAGGGAGGAGAGAGAGAGAGAGAGAGAGAGAGAGAGAGAGAGAGAGAGAGAGATTTGAGAAATTGATCCATGTGAATTGAGTAGGCTGTCAGATTCAAACTCTGCTGGGAAGCCTGAAAGACTGGAGACAAATGAAGGAGTTGAAGTTCCAGTCTAAAGGTAGTCTGGCAAGAGATTTCCTTGGTATTTGAGAAATTCCAGTGATTTTCTCCATTGAATCCCTCAAAATTGTGGAAATCTAATCATAAGAGAATAACCCACATTATATGGAATGCTCTGCTTTGCACAATCTGTACTGATTCATCTTTAAGAATCCCTTTGGCAAACATCTAGATAGATGATCTACAAATATCTCATTACTGAAGCCTGGCCAATTTGACACCAAGTTAATTGTCACTCAATCCTATGTATTTAATCAATGTTGGTGGATTTTTTATGTTAATAGATGTTATACACACACATATGCTAGATTAAAATTAAGAGACATTAAGAAGGGGCAGGTGTGCACTGTGGGTGTTCCACAGTGGAAAGAAAGGAGCAGGAAACTGGCACTATGGTTTAGATCAAGAATGTCTCCCAAAGGCCCTCATATTAAAGGCATGGTGCATCATTTGGTTCTATTGGGAGTGGTGGAACACTGGGAGTGGAGACCTGGAAGGAGGTCTTTAGGTCTTGGAGATGTTCCCTCAAAGGATATTATAGGACCTTGGCTTCTTGGTCTCTTTTTTACTTCCTGGTAATGAAGTAGGTGATTTTACTCTGAAATGTATTCCCACCATGATGTGCTACCTTCTCACAGACCTAAGGGAATGGGAAACAATTTATCACAGTCGAAAATGTTCAAGGCTGTGAGGAATAATTTATATGCCTAAAGATTTCATCTGATGTTGTATATAAAACTTTTATTTCTTTTTCTGCCTGAACTCACAGCACTTGCACTCTGCATGCACCTCAAACCAGTGCTATGTGGATGATGCCAAGATCTGCTGCCAACTGGCATACTCAGGCTTCCTTCTCTCTTCGCTCTAGATGTCCCGTGTCTGTAGACCAAATCATGAGGAACAACTTCCACCATTCTGGAACATTTTTCTCTAGGCCTCTCTTTTTAAAACGAAGTATTGGGCCGGAGAGATGGCTCAGTGGAATAAGCACTTCCCTGCCAAGTGCAAGGGTATGAATTCAATCCTTGGTTCCACAAAAAATAAATAAATAAATAAATAAACAAACAAACAAAGTGAAAGTATTTCACTTTTTGCAATTTTGAGGCTGAAATCAGAGGATTCCTGCTGGTTCTTTTGATATCCATGGACCATCTTTTCTACTGTCCTCTTCTGAAATAGTTGTGTTTTTCTTGCTTATCTTTTCAGAGACAAATTTTTTCTCTGTTCTATCTTTGCAGGCCACAACTTTATTGGTGATTCTTTTCCTGCCAAGTTCACATTTTAAATAATTCTGCTGGGATTCTTTGCTCTTAATTCTCAGCATAAATCTACCTAAAACCCACCAGCATAAGCCATGCCACCACTTTAACATTAGACTGCCTTGAAATTTCTTCTTCAAGATTAATTAGTCCACCACCCTTAATATCAGTCTCAGGGAGTCTCTGTATATGAGCAAAATGCAGACAAACTTTCTTCCAAGTCATAACACAAATCATTTGGAGTCCAACAGTCAATACAGTCATTCTTCCTAGCAACCACTTGAGCCTGGTCTTCACCAGACTTTCCAACAAGTACAGCTTAAGGCATTTTCGAGTTGCTTCTTTAGCCACCATTTCCAAACATTCCTACATTCTTCCCACAAGCCATTTCCAAAGGCTCCTCAACCACATGGTGAGGTAGTCACAGCAACAACCCCACTTCTTTGATACTAAATTCTGTCATAATTACTTTTATGGTTGCTGAGACAAAATACCCTAAACTCAAAGTTAAAGGAAGGTGGTTTTCTTTGGCTCACAGTTTATAGAGGTTTCAGTTCATAGTTTCTCTGGCTCTAAGGCAGAGTGGCATGGCAGAGGGATATCATAAAGGTGAAACAGTTTACAGTAGGCTAAAAGTAGAAAAGCAGCCAGCAACAAGCAAAAAGTAGTAACTCTTTTTGTCCCTTATCCAGGTTATATAATCTTAAGGTGAGTAGGACTCACACACAGGGTGGGGCAGCCTTCGTCCTACTATTGCACCATGAATCAATCCCAGCATCACATCCTGGATCCCAGCATCACACACTGTACATTCAAGCACCTTTGAAAAGCTCCACATATGACTGCCAAAGGCCTTGGGGGAACACCTAGAAACATAGAAAACAGACCTTTTTCTGCTATTGGAATCAGGGTAATGCATCTATCAGAAGTGACTTTGTAAGTCTTTTTCCCTTTCAGTTTCATTAAAGAGCTTGGTGAGCACTGGTGGTAGACCATCACAGAAGTTTTGTTGAATTCAGCAGTGAATCCATCTGAACATGCACTTTATTTACTCATTAATTTGCTTATTACCACCTCAATTTAATTGCCTGTTAGTGAACTATTTAGGGTTTTTAATCTTTTTATTACAATTTGGTAATTCATATGTATCTAAGAATCTGTCCCAGCTATATTCTCCACTTCATTGGCATGCAGGTTTGCAAAGTAGTTGTCAATAATATTTTTTCTGGAAGTGTCCATTTGTGATTTCACCTTCTTCACTTCAAATTACATTGATTTGGATTTTATATCTCCTATTGTATTACGTTGGCTAAGACTTTATCTATTTTATTGATTATTTCAAGAAGCAACTCTGATTCATTGATTTTTTGTGTGGCGTCAGGTCTCCATTCCAATAATTTCTACTCTGATTTTTTTTTTCTTTCGGTGGTACCAGAGATAAAACTCAGGATTCGTGCTATCTCCCCAGACCTTTCTGATTTTTATAATTTCCTTTCTTGTACTAACTTTGAGTTTAAATGTTCTTGCTTTTCAGGAGCCTTTAGATTCATTATAAGGTTATTAATTTGGGCTCACTGCTTTTGTCATGTGGACATTCACAACTTTTCTTTTAGGACTGCTTTCACTGTGTCTCATAGGTGTGGTATTTTGTACTGGTACAGTTACTGAGTTCTAGAAACTGTCTTATTTCTTATTTGATTTCTCTGGTAACACATTGTTTATTTAAGGGTATTTTGTTTAGCTTTCACATCTCTATATATTTTGTGTTTTCTTTTGTTGTTGATTTCTACTTTCACCATGCTATGATCTGATGATGCATATGACATAATTTCAATTCTCTTACATTTACCTAAGCTTCCTGTATTGGATAATATATGACATATTTTACAGAGATTTCTAGGTGCTGCGAAGAAAAATGTATGTTTTTCTGTTGCTGGATGAAATATTGTATATATCTATCATGTCCAGTTCTTTCAAAATCTTACACAACTGTAATATTTTTTATTTTTGTTCTTTTTAATCAGTTTATTTATATCTTGAGGTATTGAGGTCCCTATTATGATTTTGTTTCCATTTATCTTGTCTTTTATGTCCAGTAATACTTGTTTTATGAGGCTAAGTGTGCCACTGTTTGGTTCATATATATGAATAATTGTTATCATCTCTTACTCTTGAACTGTTCCTTTAACCAGCATATGGTGACCTTCTATACCCCCTTTGATCAGCTTTGGCTTGAAGTCCATTTTCCCTACATACAAGAATGGCAACACCTACTTTGGGGATGATCCTATTGCCTAGAATAATGTTTTCCATCCTTTGATTTTTAGTTCATGAGTGTCTTTTCACATTAAATATGTTTCTTTTATGCAAAATACCTTTGGATTTTGTTTATTGATCCATTTTGGTAGTGTATGTTTTTTGATTGGGGAATTGATACAATTCATATTAAGAATTATTACCTGCTGGGTGTGGTGGCATACCTGTAGTCCCAGCACTCAGGAGATTGAAAAAGGAGGATTACCATGAGTTCAAGATCAACCTGTGTTACATAGTGAGATCAAGGTAAGCTTGTACTACATAGCACCACCTTCTCTCAACAGACAGAGAGAGTTATTACTGATAGATATTGACTTATTCCTGTCATTGCCTTATTTTTCTGTTGTTATCTCCCTATCCTTCGCATCTACTGAACTGATCACAACAGTTGGTGTATTTACGCATTACACATTTTGCATTGTTAGCTTCTTTCTGTCTTTCTAAAATATTCTGTCAAAGTTTTGGAGCATGGTTTGCTGGTCACTAATTTCTTGAGATGGCCTATATCTTATTTGGTATTTTCATTTTAAAGAAAAAAGATAAAAGTAACAATAAAACAGAGCTTTAGAACAGGCTAGTAGGAGAGTAACAATAATTTATACAGTACATAAATTTCTTTTCAATGTACTAAGAGAACTAGCTATGTAACTCTCTTGTCATTTTTCCCCTTTCCCTTCCTTACTTTCTCCTTTCCCTACCACAGTTTCTCTTTTCCTTTCAACAGTTCTGTCCATTTCACAATATGTATTGAACGTTTTAGTTTTTTAATTGTATTTACATAGAAGCATCCAGAATGTCAACAAAGCAGTTGCAACTTTTGTTTTGCAATTACAAAGTGGTATTCAGTTAACAGAACAATAATTATTTTGTGTAAGCTTCATCAGAGACAACTGAAGATGAAAAAATACCATCTTCATATATAACCAATTTGTGCCGTGTACCAACAAGAACATGCTTTAAATTTCCATGCTAATTTACAACCCTCATACTGTGCCAGGCAAGATTAGTGGCTACTGAAAATACCACCAGGACAGAGCTATCTAAAGACACATTAGGTAGTGTCTTAACCATACAAAAAAAAAGACACTGTACAGTTTGAAAAACAAATCTTACACAGCCTTATGAGTGTGTTGCTTGTGTACATGTATGGTATTGATTGTTGACTTTGTATTCAGCTACACTATTGAATTTGGATATTAAATCTGCACATCCTTTGGTGGAGTTTTCAGGATCTTTTGTGTAGAGTATCCTATCATCTGCAAATGATGATAGAAAATATTTTATTTCTGTTTCAATTTTGAAAGATAGCTTTAAAGCAATTATCTGCTTTGGTTTGGCTTTAAACACCTTACTCCTGGTTCTTCTGGCCTTTAAGTTTTGCGTTTAGAAGTCTATTTTAATTCTAATGTGTTTACCTTTATAAATGATTTATTATACATGTGCATCTAATTTGTTTCACTTATGAATATGGTCTCAAATTTTACCCACTTACCTATAAAAGCCTCAAGTTTATTCTTCTTTGTGGTTGAGTAGTATTCCACTATAGATAAAAACACAACATCTTTTTTATCCATTCCTTGTTTAATGGACATTTTGGTTGTTTCTAAGATTTAGCTATGAAATATTGTGCTGTTATAAACATGGATGCACATATGTTTTGATGGTATGACACAATTTTTCTGGGAAAATACCTAGAATGGGAATAGCTGGGTTGAATGGGACTCACCACTTTTAAGATTGTGTACTTGTGTTAGACTTCTACAATTCTGTTTTATAATGTGTCATGGAGAGATTCTTTTCTGAGGGTGGATATATGGAAATCTGTATGCCTCACTGATGTGCATATTAAATTATTTTCTTTTACTTGGAAAATTTTCTGTTATTATTTTTATAAATGGGTTTTTGTGCCATTTGTTCTGTCTTGTGATTTTCACTAATTCAGCTTTATGTCAATGTAGTCTTCCTTACATCATCTGAAAGTGTTGGATACATTTCTCATGTTTTCTGGAGGTTTTTATTGTTTCTAGCATTAATTGGTTATTCCCCTAGCTATGATACTATGTCCACAATTCTTTAGATAAAATTTTTGATCTCCTGAATTTCTATTCATATTTTTATGGACTGTGATTGTTTTCTATACTAGCTCTTTTTGTTTTGCATCATTTCGTTTAGTGATGCTACCTTCATTAATGTTTTTTGTAGTTTTACTGATCATTTTACTTGGCTCAATATATTATTGCTTTTTGATTTGTGGATTCTTTGAACTGTTTTCTTCAACTCAATTGAATTAATTTCTGCTCTAATCTTCATGATTTCTTCATGTCTTTCCACCCTGAGTTTCGTTTGCTCTTGTAGATGTCAGAGGTGCAACATTAGGGTATTCATTTGTTTCTGTTCTACTTTCCTAATGTGTGAGTTCATCGCTATGATATTCCCTCTAAGAACTCCTTTCATCACATCCCATAAATCCCGCTAAGTTATGCTTGAATTTTCATTGAATTGTAGATATTGTTGAATTTCTTGTTTAATTTCTTCTGTGACCCATTGATTGCTTAGTAGGGTGTTGTTTAATTTCCATGAATTTCCTGTGTTTTTCTGGTTTCTTTTGTCATTTATTTCCAGTTTCATTGCATTGTGGTCAGATAATATGCATGGGATAACTTCTGTTTTCTTGCATATACTGAAGCATGACCTCTGGAAAAGTATGTGGTCTATTGTGGAAAATGACCCTTATGCAGCTGATAAATAATGTGTATTCAGCTGTGGTTGGAACACTCTGTATATGTCCATCAGATCCATTTGTTCCAAGCTCTGGTTCAGTTCTGCTATTCCCTTGTTAATTTTTTGTCTGGTTGATCTATCTTTTTGAGATAAGAGGATGTTAAGGTCTCCTGTTAAGATTGTGGTTTTAGATATTATGTTTTTTGTATCCATTAAGATTTGCCTTACATAGTTGAGTGCTCCTGTGTTTGGTGCATAGATATTTGAGTGTTACCTCTTGCTCTTCAATTTTTCCCCTAACCAATATATAGGGGCCTTCTTTGTGTCCTTTGATCATTCTTGGTTTGTGTCTGAGAACAGAATTGCTACTCCTGCTTTTTTCTGAGTTGCTGGGACATATAGTATTGCTTTCCATCCTTCGACTTTGAGCCTATGAATGTCCTTTTGAGTTAAGTGTGTTTCTTGTATACAGCATACTTTTGGGTTTTGTTTCCTAATCCACTGTGCCAGTCTATTTCTCTTAATTGGGGAATTGAGTCCATTTACATTGATGGTTATAATTGAAATGTGTTGACTTATGTTTGTCATGATATTTACCTGCTGTTGTTTACTCCTTTGTATCTTGTGTTTGTCTGTCCTGTTTAGTGGGTTCCTTCCATTCTGATTCATGGAGTTCTGGTCATTGTGGTCTCTGTCTAGAACATCTTTAAGTACCCTGTGTAGGGATGGCTTTGTCATCATGAAATTCTTTAGTTGTTCTTTGTCGTGGAAGTATTTCACTTCTCCATCAAACTTGAAAGAGAGTTTTGCAGGGTATAATAGTATGTGCTGGAATTTTTTTTTTGTACAGTACTTGAAGAACTCTGCTCCATGCTCTCCTTGCCTTCATGTTTTGTGTATAGAAGTTGGCTATAATTCTGATGGGTTTTCCTTTGAATGTAATCTGCTTCTTCTCTCTAGCAGCTTTCAGTATATTATTATACTCTTGTTGGATTTCTGGGATCTTGACTATTATATGTCTTGGTGTGCTTTTACTTGGGTTGAAGTTATTTGGTGTTCTATATGCTTCAGTGACCTGAATGTTGGATTGTTTCCTCATATTTGGGAAGTTTTCTGCAATTACTTGTCCTCATATCCCTCTCATTGATACCAATTAATCTCACATTGTGCATCCTGGCTTCATCTTGCAGGTGATGCATTATTTTTTCCTGCATTTTCATTTTTTAAGAGATCTTTTCTCACCTTTTCACTAGCTGCACCAGCCTTTTCAAGATCTGAAAGTCTGTCTTTGCTTTCACTCAAATTGTTTTGTACACTTGTGATTGATATTTTTTGTTCTTCTATATCTCTTTGACTCTGTTTCATGCATTCTATTTCTTTCCTGTATTGCTCATTCAAGGAATTCGTCATTTTTCTGATCTCCTCTATTTTTTTCCCCTGTCTTCTTTAGAGGTAGTTATTAATTCTTTTTCTGCAGAGCTTCTTCCAAGTTGGGTTTCCTCTGTATATTTCCAGAATTGTTTCTGTATTTCAGATGCTATGATTCTAAAGACTTCTTTTTTGATATCAGAAATTATTTCTGCTTTGAGTTCCTGATGCCCTTTCTGCTGTTGTTTCTTTGATTCTCACGCTGTTAATTCATATGTTTCAGCTGGAATAGTGTTCTTTGCACTTGTTCTGAGTGAGCATTGGGCTTCCCCCAATGTTTCTGGATTTATTCTTTATTTCAGATGCTATGCATTCAAATATTTCTTTTTTATTTCAGACAGTAATTCTGGTCTGATTTCCTCTATACCTTTCTGCTGTTGTTCCTTTGCTTCCATATCTGTTAATTCATTCATTTCAGCTGAGCTAGTGTCCTCTGCACTTATTGGTGGACTCAAGTCCTGAGATTTCATTTTTCTCCTTGTCTTTGTCATTTTTTGTAGCACTGACCTTTGACCTTTCGTGTAGAGCTTTGGTGTAGCTATAACCTTAGTGTGTAATGAGATTCAAGTGCCAGTTATTAAGTTTGAGATTATCCAGTTATACCTGGCCTGGGTCTAGCTGTTGTGCTCAGTTCCTTTTTGCTGCAGCTTCTGTGGGTCCCCTCTGTTAGTTCCCTGGTCAGGCGAGCATGAACCAGGATGCAGAGTGAGTAGTGAAAATTCCCAGTATCTTGGCTGTCTTTGGGGTGGGAATCCGGAAAGTTGCCGGAGTTGGTCCACCTGTCTCAGGCAGGTTGCTCTCTTGGTAGGTGGTCCTGGGCTTTGGTGGGTCTTCTGGGCTCCCAAAAAGATAGTGAATGTTCTCATTCACCAGGTAGGCTGTGCTGGGTCAGCCAAGCTGTGATGGGTCCAGGGCCGCAGGCCGGAACTGGAGAATGCTGGAGCCCTCACTTACCAGCTGAGCTGCACTGGGTCTGGGGCCATGGGGTGGAACCAGGGCATGCTGGGGAAGGTCCCTCTGGCACAGCAGGCCTGCAGCCCTCACTCACAGGCTGAGCTTCGCTGGGTCAGATTATTGATTATTGACATGTTCATCTCATAGCCATGAGCAGTCTAGCCAAGACAATTGAATTTGAATCTGAATAAGCCACCAAATTAAAGCACCAATTTACAGGAAATATAGAAGACAAAAAAACATTAAAATAATACAGTGTGAATGCAGTCAGTGAAGTCAAAATGTGGAACCTCTTCGGGGAAAATTAACCTAATTTCTTCAACAAAGTGCAAGAAAAATGGAGAGATGATAGAATAAATCTAGGACTTAAAAGATACTTAAAGACATAAAACATTTATCAATGAAATGAAATGCACACAACACATTTAGTCTTGATTCTAACAAACTATAAATCTTTCTCTGTCTCTCTCTCTCTCACACACACACACACATACATACACACCTACAAATTTATGATGCAACATTTTATAATATTAAGAAATTGTACATAAAGCAGTGGTATTGTGCTATATTTAATAAAGTTGTCTTATCATTTATAAGTACCTAGCATGTATCGATGAGAAGATATTTAAATCTAGGGTTTATTTGAGAATAATATGAGGAAGAAGCACGTGGGTGTTGATGAAAGAAACAAGGTTGGCTGAGTTGATAGTTGTTCTTTCTAGGTGGTAAAGTTCATTGTATTTTATGTTGTTTTAAGTATGGGGGTTTAACCAGGTCCTTTGTGCTGAGCTACATTGCCAGCCTTTTATAGCTTTGAGACACAGTCTTGCTAAATCATTAATTTTCCTGGACTGAGCACAAATTTTCAGTCCTCTTGCCTCAGCTTCCCAGAGTCCTGGGATTATTAGCGTATATCACCATGTCTAGCAATATCCTATTTTTGTAATAAAATACGTTTTTTAAAAGTTTGAAAATAAGTCACATACATATAAAAGTAAAAGTATAATTGATCAATCAGATCTATGAGCTGGCCTCAAAAAAGATTAACAAAGCAGACAAGCTTTTTTTTTGTTTATTAATCTAACAAGAAAAGAGAAGGTACAAATGAAGTACATCAAGGGAAACAATTCTGATTTATATGAGACTTGAAATTTATAGGAAAATTTTACACAACTTTATGTTGATAAATTTTGACCTCTTGAGACCATTTGCAATATAAAGAGACATTGTGTTCATCACAAATGAAGGTGGGAAGAGACTGTTAGTGATATTTGTCTGGTGAAGCTAAGGGTGCTGTTATACATCCCACAATGTGTAGATCAGCCTCCCATAAGCAAGAAGTGTCCAGTTCAAAATATTAGGACTGTGGAGGTTGAAAGACTCTGAATTAGTAACCCTCTGGAAAAAATATTGATATGAAAATGGACTCAAAACAAAACTGAACATCTAAATACTGCATTAACAAGAGATGAAAATGAATTGGTTTTCAAAAATCTACTTGTTCCTCAAACTACACCAGGTGAGTGCTACTAACAGTTCAAGGATTATATAATTTTCATTTCATCTAAATATTTTTAGAGACCATAAAAATGAGAAAGTATTAAACTCAAGCAAAATTTTGACAAGAAACCAAACAAAAGCTTAGCAAAAATAGACTATAGGCCAATATAATTTGATAATAAAGATGCAAAAATTCTCAAAAATACTACCAAATGAAGTCTAGTGTGTATTTAAGAATGTTTCATCATGGCCAAAGATGGTTTATCTTAAGAATAAAGGTATAGTTTTACAGAGCTGGAAGTATAGCTTGGTGGTAGAGCATGCCTAGCAGGCACATGGCCCTGAGTTTGATCCCAGCACCACAAAATCAAGCAATCAAACAAGGAATTAAAAGTATGCTTTACTGTAAAGGAAGCTAGAAATACAATTCATACATGAACCAAGCAAAGGAACAAAGTTACATAATTTTTTCCAATATATGCAGAAAAAAGATTCCAGTAAAATTCCACATTCATTGATAGTAATGTTAATAACAAAAGCTTATGAAGTCAGAGAGAGAAAGAAACTATTTGAAAGTAATAATGGTATGCTTGACAAACATGTTGCAGATACATCTAATGGTAAAACATTAGACCCCATCCCACTAATGTCAGGAACAAGAAATAATAAACACTGTATACTCTATGAGTCATTAAGATTTGAAAAACAAAGACACAATTAATACTATTTGCAAATGATGTGACTCTACTTAGGCCAAACACATCACCTTCAATCCCTTAGATCTAATGCTAAGAGTTTAACACACAGTGAGTACAAAACAAACATATAAAAATAATTTTTCCTATGTGCGTCTATAATCAACTAAAATATAGTAGGAAAAGATCTATTTTTTATTAATTTTATTGAAAAACATGTAGCAATGAGACAGTTTCAAAACTAATTAATAGGACAGTTTCAATAATTAATACATTGTATATTGTTATCCTCTCAGTGGTTATTCACACAAGATGCAGACATGATATCCTGTCCAAGCACTATTAATACAAATCTTTCTTCTCATTGAACTAAGAGAAAGCAGCTGTATGCCTATCCTATTTTGAGTATACAGACACAAAATGGTCCTTCCTTTGTATCCCATTTTTTGTTTAGTTTTGTCAGAGATGGGTATTCCAGTACCATTTAAATATTATAAGTGCATGAATTCAGCAAAATAATCCAATATAGTCCAGTAGTCCATAATAGTAGTGGGTTATCTGTAGGAACTGGCATTGTCAGAAGTTGTCAACTTCAGCCTTTTACAGCTCAGGATATTAATATGGCTTTATTTTATATACCTCCGTTTTATACTTTCCTGCTGGATGCTTAAGACCAAGATGAAGCAAGACCTATATAACAAGAAATGTAATTTTTGTATTTGACAAGGTCAGTCAAGTCCCTTCAGGATTTATCCTGTAACCTTTTACTGCAGTTCACAGATCCTTTGTCAGTGTCAGCCATTGGATGAGCCATGGCCATTGCTTGACCAATTTGCTGTCTGTGAAAGCATGTGAGAAAGTTTTCTCTCCATGTGACTCTCCTTGGAAACACTCTACATCATCGATCACATTGCTCTGTGGCCCCATAATCTTGTTCAGAAAATTTGGAACACAACTGAGTTACATGACGTCACAGCATAGGTGCTCCTATGTCCTGAGTCCTCACCGACCTTGAAAGGCGAGGGCCAAAATATTGGCCATCCTTGCAGCCCTTCTTTTTCTCTCATTTTTGATTTGCAAACCTAGGTTGCCAAAGCTCCAGAGGAGAAGCTTGGAAAAGATCTATTTGTAATAACAAAATTGTAAAACACTAAGAGATAAATCTAATGTAAACAGTGCAATGCCTTGTTTTTATGGAGGTTTTATCATGGAAAAATGTATACAAATGTACTGAAAGAAGTAGTGTTAATGTAATGGCAATAGACAAAACATTTATGGCAAAATATGCAATGTGTCTTTTAGAATTTTTAGCAGTGTGTTAAAATCTAGACTATATTATTATTTAAAAAATCATATAGGGGCCAGGGAGATGGCTCAGTGGAATAAGCACTTCCCTGGCAAGTACAAGGGCCTGAGTTCAATCCCCAGTTCTGCCAAAAAAAAAAAAAAACTTAAAAAAAAATCATATAACTCAATAAAAAGATAATATAGCAGAAAGTGACTCAGTATTTGAACAGTTATTAACTAGAGGAAGAAATTACATAAAACAAATTAACCTAATACAATAAAAATTAACAGCTAAACATGGACTGAAAATCTTAGCCAAAATAAACCTATCTTCCTTCATAAGTTTTCATTTTGGAGTGAAACTATTAAGTGACTATATAATCAATCAAATAGAAATATCACTTTCAAGGAATATAATGGCATAGCAAGACTGTGAAGACAAAAGGGATCCTTATGCACTGTAAGTAGGAGTGTAAATTAGTAGAACCACTGTGGCAGTCATTGTGGTTTGGATCTGAAATGCCCAACAAAGTCTCCTGTACTACCATGCTGGCCCCTTGCTGGTGACACTATTGGGAGGTGGTGGAGGCCGTAGAAGGTGGGGCACAGTTAGATGAATGAAGTATGTTATGACTTGGAAAGGAGTATTGGGGTCCAAGCTCCTTTTTTCTCTCCAGTTCAGGCCTCCATGAGGTGAGCAGCTCTGCTCCACTGTGCACTCTCCAACGTGATATGGTCATGACTGACCAGGAATCCACAGATCTTAAAAAACGCCTAAATTGTTGGGCTTGGTGGTGCATGCCTGTAATTCCAGCACTTGGGAGGCTGTGGCAGGAGGATTACCAAGAGTTTGAGGCCAGCCTGGGCTGCAAAATGAGCTCAAGGCCTATCTGTACTCCATAGAAAGATCTTATCTCAATAAGACAAAAAAGAGGTTAAAATATTATAACTTGTGCTAATTATAATACTATTAACAAGTCACAGACCAAAAAGATTTTCTCTTATGAAGAAACAATTAATAGCACAAAACTGTCTTTTCAATGAACTAAGACATACTAGTAGTATAAATGAAACAAACTAGCATATATATTGAAGTATTTTTAATTGTTTTGTTATGAAATTTTGTTTTATTTTCCACAGAAGAGCACTTTTTTGTATTTACTTTATTAATATCTACTTCTGTTATATTAAAGCAAAAAAGAAATAACAGATCAAAATACCATTGACTGCAACCTTTGAAGCCCTGAAACAAAGTAAGTTTGTAAGTCATTCATCTCAGTTATTTTGTCACACCACTGAAATCTAATTAGTATAGTAATTGCTCAAATATTTAAAACTAGGACTATCGTCTGATCCAGTCATCCCTCTCCCAAGTATACATCTAAAGGAAATGAATTACTGTGTGTATGAGTCATTTGCACTTATGTGTTAATTTTAGTACTGTTCACAATAGCTAGCATGGAAACAGCCTAAACATTCACAGAAGGATGAACAGATAAAAGAAAATGTGGAACACACATTTAATGGAATACTACTCAACCATGCAAAGGATGCAATCCTTTTTTTTTTTAATTCATTTTGTATAGGCTCTCACTCATAGTGATCCTCCTATTTTCAGCCTCCGTAGTGCTGGGATTACAGGTGTGCACCATCACTCTTAGTCTCAGAGTCTGATTCAGCGCACCTGGGGGCAGGGCCAGCACAGAACATGGTGCCAAGGACCGAACACTGGTCCTTCCACTTGCCTAAACAGGCACATAGTCCTCTGAACTATCTTGCTGGCTCTTATGAAATCTGATTTTTTTGTAACAGCCTACGTGGGTATAATTAGGACTTATCCTAAGAGTAATAGGCACTGAAAGCAAGCTCTCTACATCTCACTCATATGTGGAAACTAAAAACTTCTGATCTCACAGAAAATGAAGGAAAAGAAGGATAAAAGCTCATGAATGAGTACTAACTTTTAGTTCATTAGGAATGGGCAGTTCTGGCAGGCTATTGCACATCAGATTGACTAGAGAAAACAATGTCTTGTATTTCATAATGCAATAGAAAAAGATTACTTTATGGTACTTTTTCAACCATAAAGTAATACTTTGAGGAGACAAGCATGTTTAACCTGACACAATGTATAAATGCAGAAAATAAGTATAATTTCTTTGTATTAATAATAAAAAAGGATAACTTCCAGACCAACAAGACCTGGCTATAACTCGGGTGACTATATTGGCATATCTGAAAAAATGTGTTAAGGAGCCACATAAGCATAGATAAGGGGGAAAATAAAAGCATTATGGAAGAGCATATCAGTCAATTATTGCTCTTAGTATGCTACAGTTTATCTCAGAAATGGATTTAACAATGGCATTTACTCAATAGAATCATTTTATACAACAGTATAACACCTGGTATGCAAATAAGCTTATATGTATTAAAAAGAGGGAATGAGGTGGTCAGACCAATATAAATGGTGTCACAGCTTTGTTTCTTATCAGCAATCAGCATCCTGGTTTTCATACATCAGGTTCTTGTGAGATAGTCAGCATGAGTCAGCATCCTGAGTCTGACCAGTGCTGGGGCATTGAGTAGATCAAGTTTCTAGACTGCAAGACTAACAGTCCAGTCTGAACTGATTTTCAAAGCATGTAGGCAATGTCATCCAGCAAGGTATCTTGATAGCCAGCCAGGTCCTTTACTAGCAACACCCCCTCTGGCTTACCTAACCGAGTCAAACTTTTAAACAACATAGGGTGAGGGGTCTATGTGGAGGAAATAAAAAAATAGAAAAATACATTAAAATGTTAGCAACTAGTTATGTGAAGGGGTTATGAGAGGTCTTAATATTTTGTTTTGCTTTGGTACTGCCCAAGACTTTTTAATGAGCACATATTTGTTTTAATATTTTATAAATATGTTTAAATGATAGGTGAAGACAAAGAGAAGGCTGGTATTTGAAAGGGAAAAGGGTTCTGAGGGCACAGGCTAAAGGGAAGATGTAGACAGGCAACTAGGGTGGGGACAAGGGAAAAAGGAAAAAAATGATGAGAATAAAAGGAGAAAAAATAAACAAAGCTTTTGTAAACAGAAAAGGAAAGGGCTGAGGGGAGGGGAATGAGGGAATGAGAAAAAGAATCAAGTTATATGATGCACAGGTACAAAGTTCCTAGGATAAACGTGATCATTGTGCACACCTAAATGTATTAGTAAACTTAATGAAAATTGAAGAGAAGCTATCAGGGAATTGGAGGCAGAATAGGGATGATTTTTCCTCCAATGTCAATTCTCTTTCCTCGTGTATGGAGACTTTTAAATGGCTTATAATTAGCCCTCATGGTGTTTACATAGGTAGTGACTGCAATGGAAAATATTTGAACTGTTAATTCTGTGTCCCTGTATCTAACTGTATTGCTGACTAGCTGTTGAACCTGAAAGTCCCAGGTTTGAGATTTTGGGCATGCCTTCATTATGTATTATCATTAGTAGATATTTGCTAATCACTTTCCAAGGTGCCTGGCTATATGCTAAATTCAGTGGCGGATGGGTGGGAAGGAGAGCAGCTATAAGACAGAAGAAAGAGAAATAAAGATAAAAATGCAAAATCTTGTGGCTTGGGTGAAGTAGCTAGCAAAGGCTTGGAACTCTAAAGGTCAATAGGTCTAATTCCCTTACCCTTTGGCGCAGAGAGCAGGAGGTACCTAAGCCATCTTGAGAAGCTTGCAGAGTTTGGACAAGCAGAGAAGGGGAGGTTGGGGAGCTGGGGCCCCATTGCCCCTCCGATCGCAGCCAGGTTCTCCGGAAACCAGTGAGCTGCGTTACCTGTGAGTTTGTTTCTGAGCCTTCTTTTATTTTCAGCTGACTTTTTGTTGCTTCAACCCTGTGACTTCTGTACACCCAGAGGGAACGTTCCTAAGCTGTTACAAGATCTCCAGCCCTAGTCCTGCCAAGGCTGCTCTCAGGCTCCTCTTGTCCCTTGCCTGTGGCTCTTGCTGCCCCAAAGCGCACCGCTGCTGCCCCCTGCGTCAGTGCCAAGGCCGCTGACTCGCCGGTTCCAGAGGCATACAGTACTTCACTTCACCTAAAGTACCTTCCCCGCTTGATTTCGATCGGAATGCTAAGTTTAATTTGAGCTTTTAGTCAAAACCTAAAGTACAGTAAACTTCCTGAGTTGCTCAATAATTTACTTGGGGATTGACCCCAACCAGGGTCTTGTGCCTGTGAGGCAAGTGTTCCACCATTGAACTACACCTCCAGTCCCAGAGCTTGAAAATCCGATTGTTTGTGTGTTAAGTACAAAATGCGTGTTTCGTTTCAGTTTTGAAGTTAACATAGGTTCCTAAAACTAGTCCGGCAGAAAAAGAAGCAGTCTCCTCCATATCCTCTGTGTACAGCAAGTGGGGGAAACCAAAATAGTCACTTGAAGAGTTTCGAAAATAAACTTCTGAGAGTACATTGCCTACGGTGACACATTCTCCGCTGTGGGGGGTGGGAGGGTGCAGAGCCCCAGGGGCGCAACACACAGCTGCCAGGACCCATTGTGCCCGCCCCGCCTCCAGCTGGCGTGTCCAGCTGGGCGGAGGCTGTGCTGCGGAGAGTAACCAGCCTTCTAGGGCTGGCAGCAGGATCGGAGCCTCTGCGGCCTCTGGGAACGACCGGAGAATGCCAGAGCCAGACGCAGAGGCCTAAGGTGGCTGAGACCGCGCGGCGGCAACAGCGGCGACGCAGGCGCTGTGCTGGGCTCCAGACAGCAGGAAGCCAGGCGGGCTTGAGGGGGAATACCTCAGGCGGCTGTTCCCGGGAGTGTTTCACGGGTCCTCTCCCCGCCCCCCATCCCAGGTCGAACATTGAGGAGGATCTGCGGGGCCTGAGGGGCCTGACGCTTGGGCTTCCCACAGCGAGGGCAGCTGCCCTCGAACCTGGTTCCTGCGGGGCTGACGACCTCTTTTCTTTAGCCCTCGGCAGTTTTCAGAAGGGCTTAGAAACGTGGCGCGATGAGGAGTCGGAGCAACTCAGGAGTCCGGCTAGATGGCTACGCTCGGCTCGTGCACCAAACCATCCTGTGCCACCAGGTAATTGTAAGTGTGTGACCTG
>PVKA01038020.1:0-20562 GCA_004027165.1 Ctenomys sociabilis | reverse complement strand
TGAGCTGTTTTAGCCCCCAGCTCAGAGCTGCATCCTGAGATGAGAGAAAAAGGACATCACAGCCCTCTCTGATATTCCGGAGGCCTCAAGGAGTATCTCAAGGGAGGGGGAGGCAGTGCTGAAAGGATTATTTATTTCCCTGAGGAGGTGAGGTAAGGGACTGGCTAGTTATTGGGATTCTGGGGTGGGAGTTAGGAACCTGAGTGAGAATAGTTTGAAGAAGAAAGCACTTTGAAAGAAAAAAAAAAATTTCTCCCGAGTATACCTGACCAACCTCGCCCCCCACCCCATACCAGTTTAGCTTTGGGCCATCTTGAGGCTTGAGAAGATTAGCCAGGAAAATTCCTAAGAAGCATTCCTGGGGAAATCAGGGGTTGGCACTCAACACAGCCACTCAGCCCCCAACACAGTGTCAGACCAGAAGACCCCTCCCCTTTGGAGGACATCCACAGGCCAAAGGGTGGGTGACTGGACACCTAGGGGCAGCTGCGCCTTGACCCTGGAGGACGTCAGGGCACAGTGTCACAGCTCCATCATCCCCCGAGGGCTCTGTCCACAAAGTCTTCTGTTTATCTGGCCAAAGCCACTCTCCCTCTACAAATGCCATGCTTTTCTAATACTGAAGGAGAGAAAACTTGTCCAACCTTAGTCTGAGGAGCTGGGGCTGCCGTGTGGAGGGCAGGCCCCGCTGGAGGATGTTAGGGAGCGCTGGGGTTCCCAGCTGAGTCTTGGAAATCCTCAAGCGTGAGCCAGGGAGAGGACTAGAGGGTGGGAGAAGTCAGAGGCAGAAGCAGGCCTGAATCTCAGGCCCAGTCCCCTGACGACGGGCATGAGTGTGGAACCTGCAGCCTGTTACTTAATTATCTCTGAATGGTTTTTGTTCCTGGCTTTAAACATTTACCCCTATTGGGTTTTCAGGGCTTCACAAGCTCTCTATCTCCTTTTCTTTGCCGTTGCCATAGCAACAACTCCAGGCTTACAACTGCTCTCTGATTTTAAATAAAAGTTGAGGTTTCTCTCTCTCTCTCTCCCTCCTCCCTTTTCTCTCTCACCAGAGATGAGGTTTCTCTCTCATCTCCCCCTTCCTTTCACCTTTCTCCCTGGTCTTCGCATCCCCCACCCGGCTGTTTCCTTATCACCTCCTCTCATTTCTTCCTTCCACCTGCCTCCTCTCTAAGCCCTCTCCCATATCTCTGGGCCTTCCACGCTGGTCCTAATCCCCTGGTTACCATGACAGCAAGAGGGGGTCCTCAGGAGGGATGGGGGCAGAGGTTGAAAGAGAACAGCCCATCTGGATGAGGGTGGGGGAGTCTGCTGCCAGTCCCCAGAGTTGCGGCGTCATCCTATATTCTCTGGAGATCACCACCTTCCACTCCGGGCCTCAAATCTCCCAGAGATTAATGGACAGCAGGTTCCTCGTGTCACCCCCCGCCCCCACCCTGAGAAAGGGCTTTCTGACTCCAGCACTGGGGGAAGGTAAGGAGAGCCAGGGAGACACTGGGAGGAAGTATCCAGTGTGCCTGGAGGGGCTGAGAGTCACTCACCCTCCAGGTCAGGGCTTTTGTTGCAACAGTCAGAAGTTGGGTTCAACCTGTGATACTCCAATCAATCGTACTGTGGGGAGCCCTGGGCCCCTCTGCACAGAAGTCCAAGCTGCTGTGGAGCTGTGCAGGGAGGCAGACAGGAGGAGCAGCAGGCCCTTGGGACAGGACGCTGTCCTCGGTGGCACTGCCAGCACTGGGCTTTCACATCACCATGAACTTTCAGTGTTCCCAGAGGAAGTGAGGGCTCCCCTCTCCCCACCTAGTGGATCACCCAGGTGGCTCTCTTTGCCACCGGCTTCTTTCCAAACCCAAACCTTATAGACAGGTTAAGTTACAGCTTATGTGACACTCTCATCATTTCTAAAATGAACACACACGAGCCGAGCCTGCCACACTCCTCGTGTGGAGCCTGTGTGTGCGCATGACACATCTTAACTCCTTCCATCACCCCTTCTCCTTCTCCTCCACCTCTGCTGATCTCCATCCTATTCTAAAAAGCACATTGTCCATCTCCCCATTTCCTACCACCTATCTTTTCTTTTTTTGTATTTAGTAGAGGGTCTAACTACACAGATTCGAACTCACAGTGAGCCTCCTGTTTTCAGCCTACCAAGCGCTGGGATTACAGGTGCATAACACATCGCCCAGTCTCAGCGCACACCGGGGGTGGGGCCGGCACAGCAGCCAGGGATCCAACCCTGGTCCCTGGACCTGCCTAAGCAGGTGCTTTAGTCTGCTGAGCTATCTGGCCAGCCCTTACCTGTCTTTTACTTTGCTCTGTATTTGTAAATTGGGTTTCTGATATAAGAGATACTATGAGATATTTAAGCTTGTGTGTCTGGTTGCAATTTTTTTTTTTTTTTCCCTGAACTGGGGATTGAACTCAGGCCCTTGTGCTTGCCAGGGATGTGTTTATTCCACTGAACCATCTCCCCGGCCCCTCTGGTTGCATTTTATGGTCTCAAGGTATACTATTATGGAAATCAGTATAGAGATGCCTCAAAAATCTAAAACTACCACTTACACTTGACCCAGCTATTTCTCTTCTAGATAACTTCCTGAAATAATTAAAAATATCTGCTTTTGTTTTTCACTCTTCAAAATAAAATTATAAAAAAAAAAATCACAGTAAGACACGCACACCCATGGTTATAACAGCACAATTCATTAAGAACTAAATCTTGGAGGCCCCCATATACATCCATCAACAGGTCACTGGATAAAAAAAATGTGTTATTTACACGTACAATGGAGTACTACTCTGCCATAAAGAAAGATAAACTTGAATCACTTATAGGAAACCTTGTCATTCTAAAATGGGCTAGACGGCCAGGGATATAGCTATGTGGTCTAACCACCTGCCTGGAGAGCGCAAGGACCCAAGTTCAATCCCCCATACTACATGCCTTGCCAACCCCACATCAAGCTGGTTTTGATGCCAAAACCAGGCATACGTGTATTCCCAGCTCTGGGGAGCTGAGACAGGAGGATCATTACGAGTCCAAGTTGCATAATGAGACCCTGTACCAAATAAATAACAGATTAAAAAAATTAACGGTATATTAAATAAATAAATAGAATGAGCTAGAGAACAAAATAGTTCCACCTCAAAATAATTCCACCCGAATTCATATTTATCTCTGAATTTGTTTTGTTTTTTTTTTAATGTCTTTTTGAGACAGGGTCTCACTATGCAATTCAGGATGGCCTTAAGCTCACTTTTGTAGCTCAAGCTGGTCTTGAACTCACAACAATCCTCCTGCCTCAGGCTCCCAAGTGCTGGGATTACAGGCATGCGCCACCACGCCCGGCCTTATCTCTGAATTTGACCAGATATGGATCAAAGTTAAACATGTAGGTAAAAAGCTGGATGTGGTGGTGCAAGCCTGCAATCCCAACATTCTGGGAGGCTGAGGTAAGAGGTTCACAAGTTCAAGCCTAGCCTGGACAACTTAGCAATTTAGTGAGACCCTGACTCAAACATAACATACATACATAGTTGGGAATGTAACTCAGAGAGAAGGCCCTGGGTTTTGCCCTCAGTGAACTAAAAACAAAAACAGAAAACAGTTTCTTTTTTTTTTTTTTTAACGGAACCAGGGACTGAACTCATGCCCTCGCACTTGCCAGGCAAGTGCTTATTCTACTGAGCTATCTTCTCAGCCCAGAAAACACAATTTCAACGCTTTGGCATTTTAGAAAAACGACGGATGGAACACCAGCAGATCTGTTTCTAGTTCTACCTTTTCCTCTGCTTAGATCCATGACTCTTGGGGCCAGGGAGATGGCTCAGTGGATTAAGCAGTTCCTTGGCAAGTGCAAGGGCCTGAGTTCAATCCCTGGTTCCACCAAAAAAAAAAAAAAAAAAAATCAGATCCGTGACTCTTGGGCATTGCAATCTCACTTTTCAGAGCACGGCTGTTGATGTCCACAGGATGATGACTCTTGGTGGGTAGAGGCGAGGGACGCAGCTAAGCATACCAATGCTGATGGAAGTCCCTACAACCAGGCCTAGCTCCTCCATACCCAGTAAGGCACTGGACACTCAGCTCCAGTTTCTTTGTTCACAGATTAGCTGTTTGTTTAAGTACTGGAGATCAAATTTGGAGGCTTTATCACCAGCCTCTACTTTTTTGAGAGAAATCTTGCTAAGCTGTCAAACTGCCCAGGTTGGGCTAGAACCTGGATTCTTCCAGCTTCAGCCTCCTAGAGCCCAGTTGTGGTCTACTGCTTTGGCCAGATCAGTACTTTATACTCAACCCTTTTCACTTAAGGCATATTTCCTAAGCACTGACTCTTAAAGGCTTTAACTTTTATTCACTACTCCCACTGAGAGGGAAGGCAGAGTAGGATGTTATGAATTCCATGTGCTATTTAAGGGCATGGACTTGACCAAAGTCACAAGGAAAGTGAGGAAGAAAAATGGAACCCTGACCATAAATCTGCAGTCATTTTCATTACTCTGCACCCTAAAAGGTTAAGGATTCAACTAAACAAGAGCTAACATACACCATATACTTATAGCACCTCAGATCCCATCCCATGGATTCTACACAGTTTACCTGATCCAGTCATTACCATTGATGGTTCCCCTCTATGAGGAGGTAAAAGCACAGGCACAAGGCCGCAGCTGGAGCAGGTGGCAGGTCTTGGATTAGAGCAGAGCAGCCTGAACCCCAGAACCCGCCTTTCACTCAGAAGCTGAGGAGCACGTTCCTTGTGGGCCTCTGGCCTAGTGGTGTCATCTAGTGAGCACTGCTTTTACACAGCCCAACAGACTGAAGCTCTGGGAAGAACACAAGAGCTGTCCAGGAAGAAACTTTGCACAAGAAGTAAAATCCAGGTCACCAACTGCCACCCTAAGAATGACCCTGATCTACCCTGGGGAAGTGGGAAGCAGAAGGAGGTGGAAAATGTGTTACTAAAAAGCAACAGACGAAAACAAAATAAAACAACAACAACAAAAAGCCAAAAACCAAAAACACAACAACAGCAACAGACCAAAGTCTAAAGGCCCAAGAATCAAAGTTTTTAGGAAAATGGTGGTTTTGGGGGTGGAGTGGGAGACACAACTTGTGGGCAAGGAAAATTAAGGGTTTCTACCAGATGAAAACAGAGAAAGAACTTAATGACCAAGGAGATGTGGGGTCTCAGGCTAGGGAGAGAAGGGGGTTCTGGACAAAGCCTCTGGAACATGCTTACATGCGGCTGCCCTGTTCCAGTTCCCTCTGGGCCTGGCTGTTTAACACCTTCCTCTAGCTCACAGGATACAGGATTCCAATTCACTCCCTCATCTTTACACCAATCCTGGCTGAAGAAAAAAGAGGCTGCAACTCCTGCCCTATTGCTCTCTAGCCATCAGTGTCCCTAGACATGGAGACATTCCTGCTGGCTTTAGCCTGCCCCTGAAGAAGGGGCAAAGAGACCCTGTCCCTGCTCCTGGGAGTCAGGAATGCCTGCATCTCCTCCCACAGGGCAGCCCTTGAGGAAACCCCAGTGACACCTCAAAGCACTGCTTCTTTCCCTCTGAAGGCTCCTCAGTCACTTAACCAGTCCTACTCTACAGATTAAAAAGAGCCCCCTTCTGAGGGGACCCCAACTCTCACAGAGGGGGGCCTGGCAGAGCTTATGAAAAAGCCTGAGGTTTGTTGTTTGTTGGTTGTGTTTTGTTATGAACAAAACATAATCCAGGGCCTTGGGGAACTTGCAATCTGGCTGGAAAACTGAAAGGTCAGTGCTTTAAAATCCAGTGCAAACTGAGCCTGTAAAATGAGCTAAAAAAGGGGGGGAGGTTAGTCGGGAAGAGGAAACCTTCCTCTCAGCCCGGCTGAGGAGGCTTGGAGAATGGAGGTCTGGACTGAAACTGGGGGGCCTGCAGAGCAGAGCTTCAGGTCTCTACAGTCAGATCCCTGTGAGCTGAGCTGGGAGTAGGTAGCCCTGGTTTTCATTTTTTCCCTTCCCCCCACAGCTCTGCTCTGGTTGGCCTGTGAGATGATTAAAACCAAAGGAATTTTAAATGTCTGGAATTCACTTTTCACCACTGATGCCATTTGCTCCCCCCCCCCCTTCCCCTGTAATTTCTCCTCCTGGGAGAGCGGTGTGTTTGCCTCACTCCTTTCTTTTGGCCCAGTTTGCGCTGAGATGATTCCCAGTACACACCAGTTAACTTTGTTTTCATTTTGGAGAAGAGAGAGGGGGCTGGGTATCTCAGGCAAAGGGGAGGGAGGAAGGCAGGGGCCTTGATCTGACTGGCTAAGGTTCCCAAAAAAAGAAAAGAAATAGCTTTCAGGGAAAGAAATCTGCCAAATGTTTATGTTCCCACAAGACTCTGAAAAACCTTTTCAGAGACCAAAGCTAAAGTTCAGGGTGAAACCAGAGCATGTTTCTTCAGGGGGAAAAAATCTTATCAACATGCACACACAAGCACCCACACCCTGGGTCAGGTCCCCACCTTCCAGGCAAGCTGGGCCATCATCCTCATTCATGGGAGGAGGAGGGAGAGAGAATGTGAAGGAGAGGAGGGAGGGAGTTGGTTGGGAGGGGTCCCTGTTGGCTCACCCCAAGGCCAGCGCAGATTTGAAAATGCATAGAACGTTCGCTTTCTGCCCAGGCTCTGGGCAAAGGCTGCTAGCCCAGGGGCAGTCCCACTGGAACCCTCCAAAGTACCCCCAGCCATGGCTCATAAAATAAGCCACAGATCTGGCCCTTTTCTCTCTCTTTCTTTCTTTCAGTGGAACTGGGGACTGAACTCTGGCCCTTGCAAGGGAAGTGCTTATTCCACTGAGCCAGCTCGCTGGTCCTGATCTGGCCCTTTTCATGCATGCCCACAGCGTGGTAATGAGCCGGAAAACTGTGCAGGAAAACTGTGCAGCCCGGAAGAATCCTGAAGAGTAACCTTGTTTTATGATAAAACAGGCCTTGGTCACTAAGTGAGGTTATTGCCTTAGGGGTACAACTGGGGTTAGACCTGAGATTCAGGGAGCTTTCTACAAGGCCCGCTTAATACAGATTTCCCTGGGGTAGTGCCCAGGAAGCCCGAGGCTGAGTCAGAAGTAGCCAGCTTCCTGAGGCTCCGCACGCTTCACCCTTTGGCACACAAGCCCATGGTGGGCAAAGGGAACATCAGCCCTGCCTAGACTGGTGCCAACATGCTCTGGGCTGGAGGCGGCCCTAGCAGGAAGACAGAACTGATCTATGGAGAGAAACAAGAAAAACTGCACTGGGACAGAGTGGCCTAGGCTGTCCCAGAAGCAGCACAGGGTGGAAATTCTGTGCCCGTCCTCCCTCCCTTACAGCAAAAATAGAACAAAAGGGCACTCTCCCTTTCCCCAGCTTTTTAAAAAGACAGACTCGCTTTGCATGCCTTTTCCTTGGCGCAGGGTAGCCACTCTCCCGCGTGGCGGTCACTGTGACACTAGAGGTAATAACAGACATCATTTGTTAAGCACCTATTATGTGCCAGGGACTCTCACAGAGACCAACAGTCAGCAATCATTCCAAGATTCCCATCTGCCATGAGGGAGAAACCAAGATGGGCAGGTCATATTTCAGGATCTTCACACTCACTAATGGTGAAGGAAGTAGAGGGGACCAGTTTATTTTCACGCTTATTTATTTATTATGCATTTGGCACAGGGTCTCACTACGCAGATCGGACTTGTAGTGATCCTGTTGTCAGCCTCCCAAGCGCTGGCATGACAGGCACCCGCCACCACATCCGTCTCAGTGCGCCCCAGGGGCTGGGCCCATACAGCATGCTGGAAATCAAACCCCCTACCTGCACCTGCCTTAGCAGGCACTTTAGTCCACTGAGCTATCTGGTCAGCCCTTTATTTTCACTCTTAAGCCCAAACCCAGCACAATAAGGCCACACATGAAGATTCCAAGTGTGTAGTGGGGGGGGGGGGGGATGACTCTTCTTTTGCCCGTTACTCACCCTTGCCTTTGAGACTTGCAGAAAAAGCATTGCTGAGGTAAGAAGTGAGGGTCAGACACAGAACACATGCTAGAGATCAGGGTCCAGGTTGGGCTCTGTCTTATCTGCTGCATCAACTTTTCTCTCTTGGGCTTCTCAAACCCATCAGGCAGCTGTGTGTTCTCCACTTACCACGGGGGGCCTAGGACAGGGACAAGTAGGACTCCACCTCTTCCTCCTTTTCTCCCCCTCCTGTCTATCTTGTCTTCTGAGCCTATAGGGACTGAGCCCATCTACAGCTAAGATTGAGATCTTTCTTTCACTCAGGTGGCTGAGGCAGGAGGATCCCTGTGAGTTCAGGCTATGCAGAGAACACGACTTAGTTTAAAAAAACAACAACAAAAGAACTTTGCAACCATTCCTGGATTTGCTGGGCTAATCACCTCCCCGTGTCGGTTTCCTCATCTCTAAAGTGGGCTGTTGAGTATGCTGAGAAACACTCACCTGACACAGGATGAAAATGCTGGGCAAACGCCCCTTTTATGGGATCGAGTCCCAGGGTATGTGTCCTGCTGTCTCAGGAAGGCTGCTGGCCTGTGTCCTCATCCCATGCCTGCCCCGTTTGTCCTCTCAAAGCCTTTCCCCAGAGCTCCCCAGAACCTGCCTGCAGCTCCTCCTGGGACTCTATTACTCCTCCTGCTCTCTCCCCTTTCACACCTCAGCTGCCCAGCAGGGAGCCAGAGACCCACCTGCAAGGCCTGCTGAAACCCTAGGTTGCGTTCCAGGCCCCATTGCTCCAGTTGCTGCTGCTGCCCTCCCTCCCCGGGTCTCTTTCGTCCTCCCTCCCCTCAGCCACTCGATGCCCCACCTTCCTCCACCCTGGCTCTGCCCACTCCCCCTTCACTCCCTCTTCCTCCCCACCCCCTCAGCTGCGGGCTTGGAGCAGGAGGTTATGAAAATGAGCTTCGTGCCCAGGAGACTGTAATTATCTGCTAAGTGTGAAAGCCAGAGTGATTAATTAAGAGATAATAAAAAGAAAAGGAGGGCGAGAGGGGGGCCTCACGGCTTTGCTTTGATGACGGAACCTGAGGTGAGCCAAGCAATTAGGGGAATCTTTATCGAGAGTTAGCTATAATCCACAAATTATCAGGCACCAAATGCTTCAGGAGCAGGGCGCACTGCACTCCTGCCGGGTGACAGACTGACAGACAGGGAAGGACAGCAGGAAGAAGGGGTGCTGGGAGCATCCGGATCAGGGGCTGGCAGCTGCCTGAGGAGCGAGGGCTCGCAGCTCTGCAGCTCTGTGCAGACGGTGCCGTGCCAGGCCACAGGCCGCGCTTCCAGGTCCCCGGGCCATGGCTGTCCTGTCCTTCTACCCTTGAAAAAGGGCACAAGGCACCCCCG
Organism: Ctenomys sociabilis; assembly: GCA_004027165.1. Taxonomy (NCBI): domain Eukaryota; kingdom Metazoa; phylum Chordata; class Mammalia; order Rodentia; family Ctenomyidae; genus Ctenomys; species Ctenomys sociabilis. The sequence goes on along the minus strand of PVKA01038020.1, from coordinate 11,199 downwards.
AACACATGGAGCCTGCCCTACAGGCAGGTGCCACACTGCAGCCCACTGGTAAACCTATGCCCGTTCCCCCAAAGCCACTGTCTGTCCTTTAGGAGACTTGCTTTCTCCCCTGTCCTCCACAGAGCGGCAGCTGCTTCCAGGTGCTTGTGTGTTTGGGGAGTGTGTCACACGGCTGGCCAGTGACACGCTTGACAAGGTGACACTGGGGCTCCGAGCTCTCCGTGCCTCCAGCCCACACATCGCTGAGCACAAGCCCTTCTGGCCGCCACTCTTCTCCCTCCCAGTGTCCACCAGGTGGTCTCCTCTCCCTGGCATTTCCACCCATCCTGCCTGGTTCTCTCCCAGGCTCCTCTTTCTACTGTGCTTCCCTGCTGAGGCACAGATGGGCCCCAAATCCCCCTGTATTTATATGTTTATACACTCAGAAGGCAGGAAGCCACCTCATTTATTACAGTTAGCTAGCACCTCACCATGCACACACCCCATCCTCTCCTGCCTCTGCCCGCACTGACTTCCAGTGAAGTCACCCAGGAAAGGCCAGGCAGAGGGTACTCCTCAGTGATTCTAAGAAAACATTCCCACTGTGCAGCTACATCAGATCCAGACAGTGGGGTAGGCCCACCCCTCGGAGCCCCTTTCCCCACCTAGGGGCGCCAGCAGCAGATGCCAATGTCTTTCTGTTTGTCCCTCCCAGGGCAGGAAGAAGGGTCTTCAGGCCATCATTAGAGATGGTGGAAAGGAAACCACAGCCCTCCAGCCCCTAGCTGCTCTGAGTCACAGAGAAGGAGACCCTGCAGGAGAAGAGCCCTGCTGATTGGCTGGAAAGCAGAGCTCACCCTAAGAGACAGCCTTCTTTAACATATGTAGGTGGGGCCTGGGAGGCAGCTTTCCTCACCTATGACCTCTGAGCTTGCTTAACACAAGCTTTGTCCTGAATCCAGAGGAAATGAACTTACTGAAGAAAAATGTCACTTACCCACAGTGAATACCTGGAGATGTATTCTGTTACAGTCCCTAATCCAACAGCTCCCATGCAAGAGCTGGAAAACTTCCTATTAGACTCAAAGAAGAACTTCCTATTTGCCAAGGGGTATCAGCTATGAGAGGGAGTGAGTGGGAGTGGAAGTGAAATTCTTTTTTTCTTCAGATAAAGGACAAACACTGATGTCCGCATTAATTTCAGTTACTGTATCCTAAAGACAGGTAACTTCAGAATCCAAAGATGCGAAGGTTCCTCAAGAATGACTGTACTGGGCCGGGGAGATGGCTTAGTGGAATAAGTGCTTCCCTGGCAAGTGTAAGGGCCTGAGTTCAATCCCTGGTTCTGCCAAAAAAAAAAAAAAAGAATGACTGTACCACTTTCACCTCTGACCTCAGGTTCTTCCTCCATCCCAAGAAGCCTGATCCCATTGCTCTCATCCCTCCCTTATTTATCTGGGAACCCTTAGGGATTGATGCCTGTAGCTGAGTGTGTCAATGTTCTGCAGGGGAAGAGAGAAGGAAAAGAGAATCAGCGGGTTCTGTTCCTCAGTAGACAAGAGAATGCCCACCTGTGAAGACCAAGCTCCTCACAGAACCAGGCGGACCGAAATGCAAGGGTTTCTCTTCCCAGGCCCTGCACTGTCAGGGTATCTCAGACAGATGGAGAAAGGGGAGAAATAGACAGACAGAGATAGAGATAAGAGACAGAGATAGAGGAAGGGAGGGAGGCAGGGAGGGAAGAGAGAACCAAGCAACTCCCAGTTCTACATCAGACATTTCTCTGCTGTTTCCTCCAAATATACATCTGGTAAGGCCATGACCCATCTCCCTTCCCAAATCTTACAGTTTTGCTCATGGTCTCATTTTCAAACAAAAGCTAACGGGGTCATAGTCCTGCCTAGAAGCTCTGTCAAAATGTTTTCCCCCAAATCTCCCATCAAGATGAATTATGAGGGCTTTTTATAATTTTTTTTAATTGAATGGAAATGACCGGCATGGAAGAGTTTCCGCCAACACACTGGCTGCTTGCTTTTCAGCTTTGCAGCTGGCAGCCAGAGTGAAGAGTTGGCAAGGGGATGGGGGGCGGGGAGCTTGTGAGGTGGCCAGTGGAGGCTGGACAGGTCAGTCTTAGGGCTGGGGACAAGCTTGTTGGCAAGCTCTACACCCTCTTTGGTCCCACAAGCTGCTTTCCTAAAACAAACATATCAAAGCTCCTGAATCAATGGTCCATCAGGGCTGTGTTATACAACTATGCTGGCTGAAAAAAAAAAAAAAAAACGAATTATGTTAATGAATTCTAATCTCCCTTGATTTCCATTAGAATACTGAGGACTTTCCTTAGAGGGGAGTATCCTCCCACCCCACAACAAGCAGTGTAGCACCTGAGTCTCAGAACTTGCTCATGCCCCTCCCAGCCCCTCCCACCTACCCCACCTGCCCCTAAGGGGGTCCTCAAATGATTCGTCAACATGCTCAAGCACTCTGGAAAGAAAGGAATTAAAAAAGATGGCCAAGTTTACTATTCAGGGTCCTGAGTGCCTTTCCAGGACCTAAAAGGAAGTTAGGCAGGTGGTCCCTGACCTACAGAGGAAACAAGAGGCTCATACAGGGGCAAAGGCCATTCAACCTCGTGGTCCAGACCACAGAACCAATTCTAAAGCAGGGTGCTTCCCATCACAGACCCTTCTCTTCTCCAAAGTGGAAGATGGATGTCAGGGGCTGTCCACTCTCAGGTCACCTCCCTTGGTACCACCAGCACACATTAGCTGTAATTGGCCTATTACCCGTTCATATCTCATCCCATTGTTTCCTTTCTCAGATCTGCCTCGCTGTGAAGTGTGAAAAGCAAGCACTGTGCAATATTAATAACTGTGGTTTACTGAGTGCCAGATAGACTTGCTTAATATACTCATTCATTCAATCCCCACAACAACCCTACGAGGTAGGTGTAATCATCTACATTTTGTGGATGAGAAAACCGAAGCTCCAAATCAGTGACAAGCAGCAGCCTCAGTTGGCAAAAGGCTGACTCTCTCTGAGGTGCAGGAGCTGCATCTTAGGACCCTAGTGTGAAGTCAAAGGCAGGGTGCATACTACACTGCTTGACATAAGTCTTCAGCGGCTCCCCCTCTCAATTTTCTGCACAAATAGGTAGCAACAGCAGTGCAGATAATCCAGAAGTCATTTCAGCTTGGCTTTGCAATGCATTCGATTTTTTTTTTTTTTTTTTTGCAAAGTCAGATTTTCCTTTCTAATTATATTTGGCTCACACGGACTTTAAAATGAGTTTGCATTCCCACATCATCCACTGACTGGTGAGAGTAAACATCCCAGGTATGGACTGGGCAAGAGGCTTCTCAGCCTAGGATCCCACAGCCCTCACAAGGCAGCTGCCCCAGGTGCAGGCTGAGGTCCCCCGCCAAGGCCAGCTCAAGTGCGCTGGGGAGAGAGGAGCAGAGAGGGCGGGGTGGGAACCTCTGGGGTCTCCCACTGCACAGACAGGCTGGCGGGGCTCCAGGGAGGGGCATGGGTGGGACAGAGACAGCAGCAAGTCAGTTGCTCCGGGTTTGGGATTAAATCCCCAAAGTCCTACTGTCCAGGAAGGGAGTCCTGGGTGGCCAAGACATCAAGATGAAGAAAGCCCAACCCCTGTGGGGAGCGTCACCTAACAGCCTACCTGGTCCCAGGGTTCTGCTTCTGTAAATCGAATGGGAAGAAGCAGTTACAAGCACTTTGTGGCCTGACAGTGCTGGGTAATGGGGCAAGCAGGACCCCAGGCTGCTAGGGAGAACTGGGAAAGGAGGGGGGGTTAATAATAATAACCATCATCATCTTCATCATTATCATAATAATACCTCAACTTAAGCTGATTATGAGGACAAAGTTAATTCAGAAATCAGCTCCACAGGGTGGGCTTGGGGGTGGGGAGGAAGGAATTGGACACAAGAGGTTGGGAGACTTGGGGAAAGTGCGCTTCATATAAACTGCCTTTGTTCCTGGAAATCACAATCCTTAGGCTCACTCCTTCGGATTCCTCAGCTCCTGCCATCCGGAGCAGGGGGTACAATCAGGGATTGTCCAGAGCCTGGTGATCTGGAGCAGCCCGCATTCCAGAGGCCCGGGAGCCTCGGAGCCTCCCATCTGTGGAGGCCCCACCCCCACCCCCCAGTGGCTCCCTCCCCCACTCCAGTTACCACTCCAGCATTTTTCACATACCTCTCCTACCACCTTTATCTATAGGACTGTCGATTAAGATCCGTGCGTCTTTCTTCCCACACCGAGTGAGCCAGCCCAAGGACAGGGACTAGGTCTCACAAACCTTTCATCCCCAGACAAAACAAGAACAGCAGCTTGATGGCAGAACACAGCCCTCTGGGCTGGGGTTGGGGGCTCTTTAAAGGCTTTCATCTAAAAACCCAGAGCTCACTTCCTTGGCAGAGATGTAAGACTCTCTGGGCTTAACCCCCCAAAGGCACACATAAAGGCCACTGAGCAGGGTAGACAGCCCAAGACTGACCCTGAGGAACCAAGCCCGGATCAGTTCTCTCTAGGATGGAATCTCTTGTTTCCCTTGACCCGGGGCCAGGTACAGCCAGCCCAGGCTAGGAGGGGTGACAGAGGGACTGTGACATCAGCAATCTGTGATTTCAGGGCTCTCCTGGTTACCTGCCTTGAGCTTTGCCTCCAGGAATCTTTTATCTTATACCCAAGATTTGCGGAGAGATGACCCCAGCATTCCCCCACTCAGGTGACAGATCTAATATGTCCCACAGCAGAAGTGACAGTTCTGTTAAGGATTTCTGCTCACTTCTACCTGGTCACAACCTGCTTATCTTTTAAAAAATTTAACTTTGTTATTTTTTTGTTTGTTTGTTTTTGTTTTTTGAGACAAGGTCTTGCTCTACAGTCTAGGCACTCAAACTCTTGAGCTCACTGCTCAAGCTCAGTGCAAAGCTCCTGCCTCAGCCATCAGAGCGCTAGGACTGCAGGTGTGTCCCTTCACACCTCACCTAATTTTAGCCCTGTCAAAACCCTGATTATGTACCTCATTTTTCTTTAACTGAAGCTGTAAAATTCTGAAGCAAATCCCACAAAGAATTTAAGGCTGGTGGTACAAGCCTGTGCTCCTAGCATTCCAGACCTCAGAGGCAGGAGAGTTGCCAGTTCAAAGCCAGCCTAGGCTATGTAGTGAGTTCAAGTCTCTCACCCTGGGGGGAAAAACAAAGTTTAAGAGGGAAGGGTTTGATGAAGAATGATAAGAGGACCATACCTGTTCTCAACACACTTTGTCATTAAAAGTCCCAGGGTCCCCACTTCTTAAGGGGTCAGTCTTTGACCCAGCCTGTCCTTGCCAGACCTCCCGGGGGTCCAGCCCAACCCCAATTATCACCAGCCCGCACCCTCTGTTCCAACCAGCCTCAACATACCTGTCGGTCATCAGCCACACCTTTATGTGGGAAGCCTTGACTGAGCACCCACACCCACACCCCACCCACCTTACGCCCACCATTTACCACAGTAAATGTCTCCTCTCCTATACCTGAAATATCCGACTTGCACCCAGTATCCCCTGCCCTGAATTGCATATGTGTTTTAGCTCCTTAGAGGAGAGGGACTATGTGTTACCATTTTTTTTAAAAAAAGTTCTACAAAATTCTTATTGGCACTGTGTATTTTTCACAGGATAACATGTCTATTAAAAAAAAAATTGGTGCTCCCATTTTATGGAAGGGAAATCAAGTTTAACTGAGGTGCCTTTAAATCACGAAGGTCTTTAAGAGCAGAGATGATAATCTACTCATTTTATAACACTGGTGCCTGGCATAGTCACGTGCCACAGGCCACCCAGAGGACGGTGGTCCCATAAGATTCTGTCTTGTGACAGCAGCGCTGCCATCTTAGTTGATGAAAGTTCTCTCTGTGATGTTCACACAATGAGGGAATCTCCTAACAAACCATTTCTCAGAAAATCTCTCTGTCATTAAGCAACACATGATTACATTTTCTGCAGAGCTAAAGGAATAGAGCCTCTTTCTACATACCTTCCGGTCATACCTCTAATTGCCAGGAAATGCAGGGAGAAGAGAAAAGCAACGCGTGTGGCCAAAGAATTTAATTTCTAAGCCAGACAGACTAGGGTGGGAAAGCCTGCTGATAGCTCCACTGGGTCCTGAACACAACCTCAGGGACTAAGATTCCTAGTATTCCTTCCCTGCCTCAAAACTCAGGTCCCACAACCTTCTAGGAGATTCTCCATCACCTGGGAAGGGCAGGCCCCCAGAGGAATGAAACAGCAGCAGTACCTCCTGGGAAAACGATGGAATTTGCCAGGCAGTGCTAGATTTCCATCCCTGGATTTAAGACTACCCCACGGCAGTCTGGCTGCAAGGCCCGTTTATTTCAATCCGATCCCAGTTTTGCTAAATGGGCTGAAGAAGGGCAGGGAAGGATGAGGACTGCAGCCCCTGGAGATAACAGAGGTTAATAAAAGTTGCCAAAGAAATTAAATGTGGGGGGAGGCAGGGGGAGCCTGGGAGCTCCCCACATTCGAGAGAAGGCTGGTGATTAAAGGAGGAGCGTGTGGGATGAAAAGAAGGGGAAATAAGTGAGCCTCAACAGTGCCTGGTAGCTACAGAAGCTTCCTCCTGGGTACTCCAAGAACTCAGTTGGGTTCCCATCACCTGAGATCAGGGGTGAGAAGGTGGCAGGTCAGAGAACGAGGCACTCAAGGCTCTCTGACTCCCTCCTCCTGGAGGTGTGAGTGTCTATCTAAGGCCAGCCAGATAGCCCAGTGGATTAAAGCAGCTGCTTAGGCAGATGTAAGGGGACTGGTGTTCGGGGTTCCATCCCCAGGGTGCTACACCAGCTCCCGCCCCTTGGGCGCGCTGAGACAGTGACTGAGACTGGATGTGGTGGCGCCCACCTATAGTCCCAGGGCTTGGGAGGCTAAAAACAGGAGGATCACTGTGAGCCCAATCTGTGTAGTGAGATCCTGTACTAAATAAATTAATAAACAAATATCAGAAAGGACAGGAGGTAGTGCCTTCCAAGAGCCAGGAGGACTGCCGCCCCCGGAAGGAGGGTAATACTCAGAAATGTACAGACAGAGATATCTGAACTGCCATTCAGGAAGGTAAGAAACAGGTGAGCGTCAAAGTGCACTCCCAGGGGTGTGTGAATGCCTGCACCCACACATCAACATGGAGTGGGGCTGTGTCCACAGCCACATGCAGCAGTACTGCCTAGGAGGCAGAGGTGTGCTTCAGGAGCTTGCTTTAAGATCTGTCCTTCCTCTCTAGCCACCCCAACTTCCCTGCTTATGTTCTAGTCCTGGCCCTGCCCTTAACAGTTGTATCATCTTAGACTGTCTATTTAACTTCGTTGGGCCTCTGTTTCTCTATGTAAAATGGGACCAGTAACACTTGTCAATAGACTACTGTTGCTATTAGATTAGTTACAAATATATGGAAAACTCTAAATTCTTTCTCTTTCTGACTTTTAGGGCTACCCTTAGCCTGGCCTCACATTTCTGGATCAAGGACACAGAAGCTTTTTTTTTTTTTGGTGCAACTGGGGTTTGAACTCAGGCTCCTGCACTTTCTAGGCAAGTGACAGAAGCCTCTTTATCCTTCTCTCCTGAGGACCCCCCACATCTGTTCTAGGTCAACACCCCCCACTCCAAGAGAAGGGACAGTCAACTGGCCAGAAGCCCTGGGAAGAAACCAGAAGGGAACTGGTAGGTCAGCAAAGGCCACAGCTTTCTCATCTCTAGACATAAAGGAGCTTCCCTACCCTCAGAGGGAATCTGCACCTCGAAATCAATCAGGGGGATTCAAGACCTTGGCTCCAAGCTCCCCCCTCTAGCCCTGCTTCCAGCCTCCGTGGCAAATTCTATTGCTGAGCGAGGCCTTTAACCTCTCTGCGACTCTATTTCCCATCTATGACCTGGAAAAATAACAACTGCCTGGACCACATGAAATACTTCAACAAAATGGATAAGAGCACACAACACCCTTGCTAACATCTGAAATACACAGCTCAAAGCTAAAAATGTCCTAAGGTGGGCAAGGCTGACCATGGTGGTGCCGCAGTGTAGTGTTTGCCTCGGCTGTGGGCAGCCCTGCTTGCATCTCCATCACCCAAAAAATAAAAACCCAATCCAAACAAGGGCAAAGTCTCAAAAAGTGGGCAGAAAGGGGCTGTGACAACACAAACACTGAGGCAGGGCCCAGTATTTACGATTCTACCCTTCACCAAGGAAAACTTGTATGTTGACGTCTAAGTTTTGCCTTCTAGTGGATGGGTCATCAATCACCCAAGCAAGGTAGTAAGGAAGAGGAGGGCTGGCAGACCGGGGCTGAGAAGGGGAGAAAGGGACTGTGGGAAACCGGATTAGAGGAGGGCCAGGGCCCCTTCTGACCTCAGGAGTTGTCAGCTTGCAGGCTTTGTAGTGACACATGAAAGAGTTTGATTTTCAGGGCTAACACCCCAGGGAAGACCCTCCCTCCACAAGTTACTTAAACTCTCAATTTTGGTTTTATCAGTAAAATGGCAGTAACATTAATTTGAAAAGCACACAGTAGGAATTCAACAAAAAAGGTAACTTTGATGCTTCAGGACCTGACCTCTGTGATCCCCTTTCACTGCCCCAGGCCAGCAGGGCCTCAGCACACAGGTGAAACCACCCAAGAATCTGGCTTGCTCTGTGCCAGGCACAAGACTGATGGGGCAGTGGAATCTGCAGCACCTTGCTCTACGATTCTCCTTAAAGCCAGCTTTCAATGGCACACGGGTGCTTCACAATCTGTGATTCACAGACCTGAAAAGCTGTGTTTAATATTACAAACAGACACAAGGCCGCAAGCCTTATTTGCCAACCAAAGCCCTTTTTACAGAGTTACTTAGTACCCCGGTCATCAAAGAAAAACACTTTAGCACTAAAAAAATGTAGGACAGAATCTCAAAATAAAGGATTGTTTTAAATATCTGGATGAGTTTACCTTTATAAGACAACCCCTTTTCCTCCTAGTCTCATTCTGCCACCAACCAGGAAGGGACTCTGTCCTAGATCAGCATCCGGGGTACGTAGGATCTCTGGCAAAAAGAGGAGAAGCACAAGCTTGGGGCTCAGGTGGCTCCCAGATTGATGTGGTGGACAGAACCTGCCTAAACCTGTTTCTCATCCATGAAATGGGGATACTCTGGGAACAGATCTCAGGGCATCACTGTATGGATTAAATTAGCTAATGCTTACCAAGTAATTAGCACAAGTGCTCAATAAATGATCTGTATTATTTCCAGACTCTAAGATGCTGCCCCTATGGGGCCAGGGTCCCTCCTTATTTCTCAGAAGAGATGTGGCTCCTTGTCATCCCCATGCAAATGCTACTTCCACTTTGCCCTCCCTTGCAAGTCCCTTCCTCAAACCTCTTCAGAGGTCTCCAGTCTAAGGGGAAACTCTGTTTTCTCATTTGACTCCACCACAACTGGCTTCTGTCCAAGAGATTCAAAGCAGAGGCTGAATGAAGCCCAGGACCTAGAATGAGAGGCATGGGGGATCAAGGAGCAGCCGGCCAGACAGTCAGAACGCAGCATTTCTCCGCACTTCTGGGCCCAACGCTGTTCCTCACACTCTCCACGGATTAATGCATTCAATAGCCGCACAAGTCCATGAGGGGCTGTAACCAGCATAGAACTCACTCAAGCTGGAGTGACCAACCAGGTGCAAGGCGGATGAATGTGAGCCTGTGATTTGATCCCCCTTGAATACTGTTTCCCTCCAACACTGCCCCGGCATCCTCATCAAATCAATCCATTGATCAGATAGATAGCTAAGGGGCCAGAAACTACAGATTCCTGGAGGACAAAAAGAGGTCCTAGAGGAGTTTGGTCAGGGCACAAAGTTCTCTGCATGCCCATGTGGTGGGTGGGCTGAGGACAGGCAGCCTCCTCACCTTACACCCCAAAAGCAGACAGCTCTGGTAAAGAGCAGAAGTGGCAAGGCCCAGATGGTTCCTCCACCCCAGAGGGACTGAGCCTGGGGCAGTGGCTCCTAGTACTTCCTTTGGGTCTCCTTTCCTGTGTAAGCAAGCAGAAGGTACAGCTCAGTCAAGGTCAGGGAGGGGGACCCAGTATCCTGATTTCTGCCATTCTTCCCTGCCTGTGACCCAAGCTCAGTGCCCTGCTCTGCAGAAGTGGGGCATCTGGTGTGTGTGTGTGTGTGTGTGTGTGTGTGTGTGTGGCATCTGGTGTGTGTGTGTGTGTGTGTGTGTGTGCAGCACAAGGAGGGGAAGAGGACAGATTCTCAACTGCTCTCCTGGCTTTGAGTCTTACATTCTCTGCCATGAAGTGGCTGTGTTCAGGGAGCTAAACACTGGGAACCTGGAAAGCCGCTGGGCCTCTTCCTCTTACCCCTATTTCCCCCCCAAGGCAGTGGCACGAGTGCCAGGGGGGGGCTCTGGGGGCTGGCGGGCCAGATTTTTCTCCTCCTCCTATAGCCACCCCCCTCTAGAGGCAGCTCCCGCCCCGAGCGGGCCTGTCATCCCACATTGCTCTGATTAGCTATAATCTTTCTTTTTCAATTTCTCCTCCCCGAGACGAGGGAGCGAGAAAATCTCCCAGAAAATGAATAAATATTTCAATTTTCGGCGCAATCAGTCTGAGGAGCCGGCGCATGATGGAAACGGGGGGAAGGATAATGGTTTTCATTTAGATAAGATACAGAAAATTATTTAGTGAAAAATGAAGATTGATGAAGCCCATTGAAATTCTTTAAAACGCAATTTTTATTTCTCAGCCTAGGCTGAATCTCCCCTTCCCAGCTCCTCTGCTCCCCATTCAATTTTGTAGCTTTCTCTAGCCACCTTCTCCCCTACCCCACTGGAGCTCCAGGGGGCCCCTCTGACCAGGCCCCCCCCTCCTCCCTCCCTCCCTGGGACCCTCAGGCGTGATTTCCTCTCCCTCCTCCCATCCTGATCCTCTCCCTCTCTCTTCTCCACTCTCTATCCAAATACTTCTGCACATTTCCAGGAGGCCTGGAGTTCACCCACGTCCTCGGCTGGAAAGCTACAGGGCTCAGTGCTCCCTAGCCCTCTCAGTCCCTTTCACTGGGTGAAAGGCACACGGAACATTTCTCGGACCATTTCTGTCCCGATTCAATCCACATGTCTCTGCTGTTTGCTAACTGCAGCTTTTGTTCCTTAGAGCTCACTCGTATCC
>PVKA01038019.1:0-20597 GCA_004027165.1 Ctenomys sociabilis | reverse complement strand
CTCCTCCTCCTCCTCCTCCTCCTCCTCCTCCTCCTCCTCTTCCCTGTGTCCTGCCCCTCCCTCTCCTTCTTTCTTCTCCTTCTCCTTCTTCTTTTTCTCTGGTGTTGGGGATTATATGCAGGATCTTCCACATCTTATGCAAGTGCTCTACCACTGACCCCTGAGATGTGATCAAACTACATGTTGAAATGGTTTAAAGTAAAAGTCACATTGCCAGAGAGATAGCTCAGTAGAATAAACATCTGCCTAGCAAGTGCAAGGTCCTGTGTTCAATCCCTGGTACGGCAAAAAAAAAAAAAAAAAAAAAAAAAAAAAGATACATTGCTATTAACACCATTCGACATAGAAGGATTGTGATTTAAGGGAGGTAAACAAGTGACATTTCTTGCCACTTGCGTTGAACCCACTTGTCCCATTATTCTAGCCACTCATTGAAACCACCGTAGAAGTCCTCTTTGGTGAATGTCTTTGCAAGTTGTGATCAAAGACTGGTGAATTTTGCTGCTGCATGGCTCTGGAGGGCAAGTCAGCCCAATGTGATGGTGCGCCCTTACCACCCCTTTCACTCATGCTGCAACCATGTAACTTCTGGCTCTTCCTCAAAGTCAAAATGATTGTGAAAATTAAATGGCTTGAATCCATTCGGGACATCAAGGCAGCCATGATACGGTGACTAAAGACACAAAAGAGGATTTCATGAATGACTTCTGAAAGTTGCACAAACAACAGGTAAGTGCAACCAGAGCCTGGAGAATCTTTTCAATGTGATTCTTGACAATGTCTTTTATTCCTATCAACTTTTAAAATTTAAACATTTATCATAGTTTTTCCCCATATCTTGTACATGCTTTGCTCCAAGTGGTAATTTCTGAAGAGTGTTTAGATTGTTCTTGATTACAAAGGATTATTTCTTATTTTTTTTAAAAAAGGCCCTTTCTCCTGCCCACGTCCCACTTGCCGGTCCCACCATGCTTTCTCTAGACTTTTTGGATGATGTACGGTGAATGAACAGGAGGCAGCTGTATTATCAAGTCCTAAATTTTGGAATGATTGTCTCCTCGGCACTAATGATCTGGAAGGGGTTAATGGTAATAACTGGAAGTGAAAGTCCAATTGTAGTGGTGCTCAGCGGCAGCATGGAGCCTGCATTTCACAGAGGAGATCTTCTCTTTCTAACAAATCAAGTCAAAGATCTTATACGAGTAGGGGAAATTGTTGTTTTTAGGATAGAAGGAAGAGAGATTCCTATAGTTCATCGAGTCTTGAAGATTCATGAAAAGCAAAATGGGCATATCAAGTTTTTGACCAAAGGAGATGATAATGCTGTTGATGATCGAGGCCTCTATAAACAAGGACAACATTGGCTAGAGAAAAAAGATGTTGTGGAGAGAGCCAGGGGATTTGCTCCCCATATTGGAATTGTGACGATCCTCATGAATGACTACCCTAAATTTAAGTATGCAGTCCTTTTCTTACTGGGTTTGTTCGTTGCGATCCATCCTGAGTAAGAAGCTGCCTTGCTGTTCCTGGGAAGATGCTGTGCTTTTTGTTACTGAGTGTGCAGAGTGGACACTGGGTCTGTGATTGGTGGAGTGAAGGACAGACACGTTGGTACTTCTTGGTGGCACTGGTTGGCATTAGTTCATGTTTCCACAGCAAAATCTGTGGGCGGGTGCATGTGCACCACGGAGTACACTGGAGGGGACATTCAACCACAGGATTTCATATATTGTCATTGTCAAACTTTCACATTTTTGTACATCAATGACTTTTTTATATTAAAAGGTTGAGCCAAAAAAAAAAAAAAAAAGAAGAAGATTTAAGACCCAAAAGCAACAGAAAAAGTTGTTCACACTGTATTTCTTTCTCATCCTTTTATAGGTTTTGTATTGTTTTTCTCATGTAATCAAGTAGCCTTCAAATAGTGATTTCTCTTTTAGTACACAAAATTGTCATATATAGTAGATAGCCAACCAACACACTGTTTATAAACATATATAATTATTTCTGTAAAATAATTACCTAGGGCAAGAATTATATTACTCAGTAGGGAGTATACAATTGGTTTATTTGAAATTTTGACATAGGTCAAGGTAATCTGCTATTCAAAGTAGGTTGCTAAAACTTCCAAAGGTAGATCTTACTGCACCCGATGGTACTGAGGGTTTGCTAACTTAGGTTCCAGGGACATGAAAGTTTGTAAAAGGCAAAACACAGGAGAAGCCCACAATGAATCAAGCAGCACATACTGCATAACCATAGGTCACCTGCAGTTGTACAGTGTCTCTGCACCGTGACACCATAGCAACAATTTGTGTTACAACTGAACACAAATGGAGGCTGCTATGAGAAGCCCCCATGTGATCATCTCACTGAGCTTGCTACGGGGCTGGCCTAGGGACTCATTCTCAGGAAAGCAAGCCACAGACAAGACACAGCCTGTGCTACCACCAAGATGCCATGTTCAGGAGCAGGTCAGAGCCACCCAATTGCAAGACATCTCTGATTAGAGCCTCAGAAGCTGCCCCCTATGGGAAGGGATCTGCATTGGGAACTTATTTATACTTCAAGTAAATTTCAAAACAAAGACCCACAACATAGTTCTTATCATTTTCTTAAATTATACCTGAAAATCAGTAAACAGGATTATTCTGTCAGGAAGAATAGCTCTTTGTTAGATTAACAATCTCAAACAAGTGAATGCCAAAGACCCTAACTCTGATTCCTGATGATATTCTATTTTTCCTAAGACATCATCGCCCCCAATAAAACTGTTTCCTAAATCACCTGAGCTCCCTCAGAACTCTTCATTCCCCCAAAAGTAAGACACTTCACCCCACCATAAAAAAAAGTTCTCTGTATTTCAAGAATCATCACACAGACCCTCCTACCCCAAGACTTCCTTAGCATATGGCTGAGAGCCATATCTGTCCCCTAGCTCTTGGACCCTCATACTTCTTGATGATCTCTCCAACTGGAAAGCAAGTCCTCAAAGATAAGACCCACATGTCTTCTTATCTTCGTGTGTTCAGTGCCTGAACTATAGCTTATTAACTACCTGATTGCGACAAGAGCTAATGACAAAGTACTATCTATAACGGAGAAAGAATTGAGAATCCAAAACAAAGTGGCAAGAGTACCAAGAGCCCCAAGACACTCTCTGCAAAGCAGCATAATTTATTGGAAAGTCCCCTACGCTGGCCTGCCTGAGAAACCAAAGTGCACCATTGAAAAACAACCACAGCTTTATAATGCATGGCCATCACCTTGATATTTTCATAAAATGCAGAATATCACTGTAGTAATAAATATAAGCTCTATAGAGTAGCAAAAGTATAATTAAACTTTTTACTTAGCTCATTCTAAATATATTTTACATAAACAATGCCAAGGTCTCATGCTAATACACATGAAGCCAAAGATTAATGGCAGCGTATACAGAATCCCAGAGTCACTGAAGGGCAAATCAATTCTACTAATTCAGTCATTTTGGATAAGAAGAGCACTGATTGCTTTGTTGTTGTTGTTGTTGAAATAGGGTCTTGCTCTATAGCTTAGGCTGCCTCTTAACTCACTTTGAGAACTTACGGCGATCATCCTGCCTCAACCTCCAGAGTGCTGGGATTATAGGTACGTGTCACCACATACCAGGTAAGAGCACTGATTTTTAAACCAACCAAGGGATGATATTGAAATGTCTTAAAATCTCAAATGTTCTCTTGTCTTTTTAGCAAGGCAAAGGGCCCATGACAAAGAGATACTTGTAGGCTGCAGGAATGAGAAAGAAATGTAAGTGTTCCTGCATAGCCTCCTCCCCAAAGATGGAACCCCTCTCCAACACCCCTGACCAAGGGTGTGGCTGCAAGCCTGTTCTAGGAGTGTCTGAGTGGAAAAAAGTTAAGAAAGCTCCCCCACCAGAAGCTTGCCATTCATTCTACAGGGGAAGACAGAGAAAAAAGCCCATTTAAAAAAGGCATAGTACATGAGTTGATGTTAGTGATTAATCAGAGCTATCGAAAAGTGATTGCTACTAGAAAACAAAGAATTTTCAAGAGTACAATCAAGGAAGATCTTGCAGATCTCAGTCTTAGAAATGATAGCATTTGGGCTGAGTCTCGAAGGAGGAGGAGGAGGAGGAGGAGGAGGAGGCAGCCAGGCCAAGATCCAGAAATGCTTTCCAGCTGGTGCGAAGGCCCACCTGGCCACAACATAGTGAGCAACATGGAGAGTGAGGTGAAAGAAATCCCAGCGGGACGCAGGATTATCCCAGCTGTCCCAGCGAGCAGCCCGTGGGAGGAGGCATTCTTTTCCATCCAAACTGGATGGTTCTGCCAGGAAGGTCCTTCCTTTGAGCACTGAATTCTGCCTCTCTTGTCCCTTTTCCTCAGAAATTACTGTTTTCAGCCTTGGTACAGACAACAACACATTCCCTTCTTTCCCAAGATACTCCGTGAGTACTATGAAAATGGACAGCTTCTCTACCTCAGGACAAGACTCCCAGACCCTTCTCCAACCTGTTCCCCCTTTTCAAAAAGTATTCAATTATATAACAGCCCTCCTGAATTATATCAGAACCAAGCGAGCCCTCAGAAGATTAGAGGCAGTACAGTAGGTTGGTTAAGATGTTAGTCATACCCAACTCAAGTCTAGTTTCTACAACTTGACAGCTATGTGCACTTACACAATTCACTCTGCATCTCTAAGCTTCTTCATCCTCATCTGGGAAGCTGGAATCCTAAAATTCATCTGAGGCACTTATTTTGAAGATTCAATAGGAGATTATATGTAGAATCAAAGAGCCTTGGACAGCATGATCTGTATCCGTTCAAATGCAAGTTAAAGGTTTACTTCCGTTGTGCTGTGTCACAAGAGTGGAACTGTAAAAATGGGTTAGGGCTTAGCAGCAATGTGAATGACAACAAACTTCTTTGTCCTTCTAGGTCTTTTGCCATATAATAACCCTAAACTGATCACAATAACAGAGAAAGATCAATTAAGAATTAAACCACAAAACTGGAATATATCTAGACTCCAGTTACTGTAGGAAGCATAAGCACATCCCTGTCTATTAGATAATACCACACATACTACAAGGATAGTGATTAGCACCTTCCCAGGAGCAAAAGAAGGGTCACATTCATCTTGTGGAGCTAATGCATCAGCCCTCATAAATACTGGTAATAGTGCAAGAGAGGGGAACTTAGTTAGAGGCCGATATAGGCAAATAGCGTCACATGCAGTGATCAACCCTGCACAATGTCCTGTGTCAAAAAGATTGAAATGAAAAATATCATAGCCACAGAAACAGAAGTTCTGGGAGGGTAAGGAGACTTGCCTAGGATCACAAACCAGACTTGGAACAAAACTGGGTCCCTTAACCTCGTATGAGAAAATCGTTCTGAATTAACAAGTCCCAGATTTAAGTCCTTCTGGCCAGGACCTCGTCTCTCTTTGGAACCTTGCTGTGGACATGTCTCTGAGGCAGAGGAGAGGCAGCCTCCCCATCTCCATGGTTTGTGTCCTAAGTCACCTGAACCCAGAGCTCCTGAAGGAGTAGAAAGTCAAGGTTTGCCTCTCCAACACTGCATAAATCTCTCACCTAAGGAACACCATCATTTTTCTCTTGTCACAGCCCTTCCAGCCCAGCCTAATATTTGACAGCTCCGATAGAGTACTGTCCAAACATTTATTAAAACATTTTAAATGATGAATATATCCAATTATTACTATTAATGCAGCTAATACTGACTAATGAGGGGGAAATACAGGAGCTCCTATCCCACAATTCATTACCCCTGCCTTGTCAACAATTCAAAGACCGAAACCTAATCATCCATACTGGGCCCTGTTATATTTCACACGTCACTTTTAATAAGTCACTCAGTGCCTATAAATTAATGTAACATGTCGGCATTTATGAGTGCAGCTTTGTCGCTGTTAACAAATGATGTTCTGCCCAGTCTACAATAGCTAGGCAGTGACGAATGATGGAAGATGATTTCTTTCCAAACTATAAAGTACACACTGGGGACTGCAGTAATCTGTATGTATATATAACTACACACTACACACATCTAAGCACCCATGGACACACACAAACTAACAATGCATACAACACATACAAAGGCACGCATGCAAACTAAGTATGATGCACAATTTGTGGCAAAGAGCTATGCAATAACCTCTGTACTTTCTTCTCCAAAAGATTAAACATGCAGCGCTGGGAACCATGACAGTCCCATAAATGTGGTCAGTGTCCATTTCAAATTTGTTGTAAGTTCTGTTCTGTTGCTCCTGGCTGGCTTTTGGGACAAGTCTGACATCCCAGCTGATAGCAAAGGCCCACAGTATTGATAAGACTAGGAAGGCTCATGTGACCACCTGAAACATCAGTAGTTGGAGGAGGAACTTGCATTTTTATGGCAAAATTGATGGTCACTGGGTTAGGGTGAAAGAGGGTACTTAGTTGCTTCTAAATAGACCTTCATAATTTATATCCCCCCTAGGCATGACTTCACAGTTCACAAAATCATTAGTGTGTGATTTGGGGATAACTTGACCTCCATATTTTCAAACTTAATTCAAGAAGAGATATGATACTTCTTTAATGAGTGCCCCTTTTCTGTATGTCCCACAATAGAGGCAGCTCTGGCACTGACGAAGGTCTGGATTGTCACACATCTTGAACAGAACACACTAGATAACAACAAAACCCTAGGGGAAAAGAAGGCCAGAGATCGTCTCGGAAATCAGCCTACATACCAGGTAACAGCTGTGAGCACTAAGTTCTTGGCAGAGCTAACAAATCTCTTGACCTGCCTAGGTTTTAGAAAATGATAGTTTTTTTAAGAGTATGCTAAGATTTCCATGTAGATACTTTTATTAGTGTTTTCTTTCTTCCTACCATTTTTTAAAATTATACGCTAATTATTATGATAGCCATAAAAATCAAGAAAATTTTAAGCACTATATACTGGAAAGTTTGGAGCTGATCCTGCATTGTTCTTATTTGTCACCCCTTTGGTAGGCTTTCAACTATTAGGGCCTGAGAACTTATTTTTGCTTCTTTTTTCTGCTTGCTTACAAAGTGCATTAGATACCATCACACTTGACTACATAATCTTTTATAGAAGTGTTAATCCATCCCCCCGATATTATACATTGTACCTGAGAATTCTTTACACAGTTTTGTCACAAGGATTTAGCCCAAATATAGTGGTCACAATTCAAATTAGTTTTCTTTTTTCCTGTCATTTGCCCAAGGAACAAATGACAATGATATAGCTCCTATAAATCTGTGGCTATATTCCCCATCCTATTATTAAATTAATATTGATAAGTAATAGCTTGGAGATTCATGTTTTATAAACCCAGAATTTAGTGAGTTTCATCATATGTGTGTGTATATGTGGCTGAAATTTCTCTTCTGAACTTTATGCTAGAAACATAAATATGCTCCTGTTTGTCCCTTAAAAAAAAAAATCACTCAAAATTTTAAAGGAAATTAAGACCAGTGCTACAGACATGTTTTCACTAGGTGTTTGTAACCAAAATACTTACATTGCATTTATTCTAGTGGGAGGTGCTATGGTCTAATTTGATTTTTCTGAAGTTTTGGGAATATCTAGTTCAAGTACTGACACCTTTCACCTTTGCTAATAGATCAAAGAAAAGTGAATTGTGATGCAAGTACATTGCTCTTTTTGTGATTTCCAAATCAGGCAGCATTCAATTCTCAAGAAAACAGGAAAATGGTTTCCAAGTATAGTGCCGATGCTTAGCCAGGTTCGTGACACAGCAGGAAGCTCGGGTGGTCCAATTGGTGAGGGATGACTCGGGTCTCAGTCTCTGGATGTTGGCTCAACATCTAGGCAGGAAAGACGCTAAAAATGCTGCAGTGATCAGAAGCTTTTTCGGGGCCGCAAGGTAAGAATGGAGACGATTTCAACATGGATGACTGAAAATGTTGACCTGTAACCTATTCTTGAAAAGGTTCAAAATGACTTTATAAACTCAGCTAGCATCAACTGAGGGATGTTTGATGTTCCCTCAGTGAAGAGGGACCAGAAAATAAAGAAGAATGACAGACATGTACTTTTCCTTCACAATCATAAGGTGTGGCATGTGATTTTCCTTCAGGATCTTGAAGCTATTTCTCCTTCCAGGGGTGCTGTGTTCAAAGGATACTACTGAGGGAAAAGCCACTTAATTTGGGGTGTGTATGTGCATGTGTTGCGTGTGGGTGTGTGTGTGTGTGTGTTGCAGAAAAGAGAGGTAGAAATAGAAAACACTAGAAATCCGGGCACAGTGCAAAACAAAATGCTCAATGCTTTCTGCTCTGGTTGCTCTATAAAGATATCAACCAGGAGGCGACAGCTGAAAAGCATGTTTCCCAGTAGACAAGGCTTCACAAGGTGCAGTGAAATCCTTCTGGGAACAGAGGCAATTTGCATAACAATGTGCTGTTGCTTTTCCAGAAGAACCCAAAGGAGGTGAGAACCCTTAGAGAAAACACCACTTTCAACACACATCACTGAAGAGAAAAGCAGAGCAGGTCAGGTGATGGAGAAGAGGAAGGAGCTTCTTTGAGCATTATTTTACCATCCAAAACCCATGAGACCATTATATTTCCCCTTCTCCAAAACACTCTGCTATCTTGTTGTGCTTTCCCCTCCCCTAACTTTGGCACAGTTCCTAATATGGACACACACATGCGCACTGTTGTGTTTTGTTTGTATCTTTTGGGACCTCCCTCCTTCAAAGTTTTCCATTCTCTTTCTGCTTTTTCATGCAGGTCAGAGGGTTGAGCTCAAACACACACACACACACACACATACACACACACACACACACACGTGGACAGTGGAAACACTCCAACAATTGCCTTTATTCTTTCAGAAAGATGATTAGAATTTATTCTCTGGGCACTAGAGCTGACACTAATTTGTCTTTCTTTTAAATTAAAAAGCACCTCTAAGACAACAATATGCAATGTCTTAATTATTGAAACTGTCCTACTAATCGGTTTTGAAACTGTCACACTATTTGTTTCTCAATAAAATTATTTTTAAAAAAAGAGGCATGTCTGAAGATGATATTTATTCTTTGCATTTGTTCACTTTTGAGAGACCATGTAGGTAGGCTGCTGAAGAAAGCCAAGGAAAGCCAGTGGAGACATAACACTAGTTCCACCACATGCCAAACCTGAGAAAGGGCTACATTTCACTCTCCAAAGCTGCTTCTGTTTAGTAACAAGCTGTCCACCTGGCAACGATTCAAAGGGGCATTCTTTGATTTGGTTTGGTTTTGTTTCTTTATTTTTGTTTATTTGATTGCTTGCTATTTGCCCAAGCATGCTGTTAAAGACTAGATTTAGAGACGTTGAAACAAAACTTCTATTTTAACCAAAGGTGAAGTGCCATTTGGCCATACTGTTAGAAACACGGTGTTCAGCATTTCTCAACACAGTACACATTCAAAAGCTGAAGTGGGGTGAAGAATCTGCTCCACCCCTTGGTAGACTGAGCATTTCTGAGGTTCCATCTTTTCCAGATGTTATCAGTAAGGGGAGACATGGAAAAAAGTTAAGGACCGAAATTTATAGAATTTCACTTAGTATCAACAGCAGCTATTGATGATATTAGATACTTTCAAATATTATCACCATTTTAAAGACCAGAAACCTTAGGCTCACCCTGCTACCCACAGCCACTCAGCAAAGTGAGTGGCACATTGGGAGCCTTGCATCTGGTTGGTCCAATGCCTGAGCTCTTGGCACTTGGCCCATTTAACACAGAGAGGCCAGGGGACTCGATGCAGTGCCACAGGGAAAATACCTGAGAACATTCAGCCTCAAGAAGAGGAAACTGAATGAGACAAGATAACTGTCCCCACAAGTTGGAGCTATCTGCTCTTTGGATGAAAGAGTTGGCTTACTTTTTAAAAAGTCTATAGGACAGAACTAGAACCAACTCATGAAACTTTCATCAGATTTGTGCTCAGCAGATAAGATGTGCTAACCGCAAGAGTCAGGTTTCCCTATAAGATTAGCAGTTTCTCAACACAGGACACACTCAAGAAAAGACCAGGTACCATTTGCAAGTGGGGTGTTCAGTTAGTTCCTATTTCCTTTCAGGTCCTAGGAACCTAAGGTGTGCAAAAGTTTAGAGACATTCAGCTGTGGCACACAGACTGCTACAGAAAACAAATTCAGATATCAAAGCCAAATGCCAGATACTTAGGAAAAAAACAAAGTTCCGCATAACAATTCTTCATGACCACCCCCTACTTTGGTTACTAAATAGTTCTCTAGATATATTTTATCTCCCTTGGAAAAAAAATTCTAAACAACCGTGTTAACAATAGCAACAAGTGTTTCTGTTAAGGATAGTTGCATAATAGTAAGTGGTACATAATTATAATATGCAGAACAATCAAAATATAGAGGGAGACAGCCAGTGAACCATTGTTGCATATGCTCACACATGCCTGGGCAGGCAGAAACAAAACTTGCGCAGAAAGCAGCCTCTCTGAAGGTTGTGACAGATGACAGTCTGACATTAGCAACCCCCCTCAGCCAGGGAGAAGAAGCTCCTCCCTCCTAGGCCTGATCAGCAGGAAAACGGAATCACCAAATGTTAGACAGAGAACCTCAAACTCACTCCTGTTTTGCAATAGATGGGAAGATGGAAGTTCCATGACAGATTTGACCGATGACTTGTAGTTCATCAGCAGCAGAGTAGGGGTCACAATCTACTTCAGATCTAGTTGTAGGCTACAGGACCTCTCCTCCACTTAACCGTGTACCAAGCTCACCCTTCTAGAACTGAACCTCAGGAATGCATAGACAGCAGCTTGCAACCATCAGAGCCAACAGGATAGAGCCTAAGCGGAGGCTCACTGTGACCCAAGCAGGTGCCAAGCCCTTGCTGGACCTGAAGCTGTAGCTTTTCCAAGACACCTAATGTTGGCTTGGAGAATTCTTAAAAATGCTTCACAACCCCATTCTGTTGCCAAAACAGACACTAACAAGTAGGCAGGGCAAGGGCAGTTGACGGGGCCCCAAGGTACCATACACTTCCCTACCAGTCTAGTCAAGATTTCTCTTTATCCTACCAAAAAGGTTCTGGTCTTTTCTCATTTGGGTGATAAGGCAAAGTGAAATAAGAGCACAAGATACTACAATTTTCATTTGAAAACCTTCTTAGCATACAGTCCACTCTTGTCCAATAAACTGTCACAAGCCCAGAAGAATCTAGAATTTCTTCCTCCACCACCACCCCAGTGTGCACAGTAAGCATTCCTGTTATGGGATACATTGAATGGAGGAAACAATGGTCTAAATTCATCTGTAATCATATTCTACTTTCAATTTTTTGAAGACATGCTAGTTAATCAGAGCTGGGCTAACTAGCATAAATTTAGCTCAATGCAATGGGTACACACTGAGCTCCTACAAGGTACTTTGGGAAGACACCAGAAATTCAGCAGGGCATAGCTCCTTGGGATAAAAAAAAAAAAAAAGAAAAAGAAAAGTGCCAATGTCTTGATTTAACATAAGAGGAGCTTTGTCCAAGGGCTTTTTCATGGAAAAACCATACTCATTTCCTATGCTTTTATCAGCATGACTCTTTAAGATATACTACACTTGCTAACCCCTGAGAACCTTCATTCACTCTGCTTATCAATATTTCCCCTTATGCTGTCTCCCTAACATGGTGCACAGGGAGTGCATCATGGAGAAGAAAAGAAAGTTTAATTAGAAATAGCTCAGGAATTAGGAAGATAGATCCTTGTCAAGTGGAAAAGGATCAGGAGATGGAGGGAGGTGAGGAAGGTGAGGGAAGGGGGTTACCAAAAGAATTGAGATACGTTAAGTCCCTATACCAACTCCGCACAAGGAATGTAAATATTATGTACAGCACACATTACTGAAAAAATTTATTAGTACAAATGAACCTTTAGCTAGTCAGAAAAACAAAGTGAATAGGACCCCTTTGGTTAGGGAAAATCCTAATGCCTAATGACAATGTTAACTGAAATCACACATGCTCATCTCCTGCATCCTCTTGAGATCTCTATCTTCTTGAGTCCATCACTCAACCTCATGGTACCCTTTGGGTCTATGGAATTCCCAGGTCTCTAGAACAATCCATTGCTGTTTGTCCTCATCACAGCGATCACTGAACTTCTATCAATCATGAAAAAAATCTTAATTTTTTTTGCCATTTTTAGCCATAATATCATTTGCTAATATGTATATGTATTGAATTACTTCTTTTCACTTCCAATAAATTTATCTCTAAATAACTTTCTATTAGGGCCAGCCAAATAGTTCAGTGGATTAAAGCACCTGCAAGCTGGTGCAGGGGCCAGGGTTGAGATCCTCAGACCCACTGTGCCGGCCCTGCCCCCAGGCCACGCTGAGACTGCAATTGAGACTGGGCGTGGCAGCACGTGCCTGTAATCCCAGCTCATGGGAGGCTGTAAACAGGCAGATCACTACGAGTCTGATCCAGTAGTGAGACCCTGAACACCCTGTAGACTCTTCCCTAAAAATGAAAACTATAAAAACCTTTCTATTGCCATTATGAATGAAAACTCATACTACCTGTCTGGGACACAGACAAGAAATACAGTTGTGAGTCAGTAAAAATAAAATAAATGTAATAAATTTTAGTCAGATTCAGGTGCCACCCACAGAGTACTGAAAATAAGTGTTGTGAGTGTGTGAGGGTGTATGCAGAAAGAGGATAAAACATGAAAGAAGTATTACAGACAGGTTAACACCGAGCCGGGACCATAGTGAATCAGGACTAACAAAAAGCCAATGGAATTATTTTCTCATCACTCGATTCCACACTATTTAAAGTCACCTACGGGTACTACTTAAAATCATCCAGCCACGGATGTGGAATGATACCACCCACCAGCAGTGATGTGTAAGGATAGTGTGGGGAGCTATGAGTTGACTGATACCCGTTGTAGGGAAGCACACACCACACACAGGAGGGAAGACAACTTGTGTGACAGAGAGAAGACCAGAGGGAAAATATGGATCAGTTCTCAGAGGAAGATGTTTCTTCAATGATTAGTGTGGAATTGGAAGCTCCCAGAACAGTGGCAAATCCATGAATTTCTACTGGGGAAGAGAGCTGACATGTATCAGTTGTAGGTTATGAGGGGCTATGAATTTTCTGGTTTTCCTCTTCTACATAGAAAATAATAGTGAAAAACCAGAAAAGTATGCTCTGTGGTGAATGTGGCTTTTGACATTCATCAACATGAGCATGTACTTTTGAAACTAAACATGAGAAAAGGGAGAAGAAATATAACTACCATACTTTTCTACGCTTGGATAAATTTCAAAATAGGATGTGTGAGGAATAGTCAACAGGCAGCAAAGAGGTAGGGGGATTAGGAAGGCAAAATGGGCAGGGGCGGGGAACATGGCACACAAGGGAGGGGAGAGTCAGTATTTAATTAGAGACCGCCAGCTTGCCCAGCTCCTGGTAAATGTCTACAGGAACCAACCACATGTTGGTTAACACTGAGCCATACAAACTGATCGATAGTACAAAACAAAAGGGCTCAGGTACGCGTGTAAAGCCATGCATCATTTCAATAAATTATTCTGTGTGTAAAGACATGGCTTTCTCAGAACAATCACCCAGAGATCAGAAACTAAATCATTGCAGCCACATTTTGATTTCTGCAAAAACTCGGCAGGAATTAGGAGGTTTAACAGCCTCCTGACAATTAGCATATTATAAATACAGAAATGATATATTAAAGGGAGAGGAGGAAAAAAGGCCAGCGTTTTACACCTACAGTAATATAATTCCACTACTTAATGCAAAGTAACAGGCCTCAGACTGTTTGGGATCCTCTTGTATGGTGTTATCTTCTCTATCAGTAAATGAGACTATGTGAACGGTACAACCTATAAATAATTCAAGGCCTGAGATGGCAATTATAGAACCATGCACAACTAGCATGAATATTTTATGAAGGCTAAAACAGCCCTCAGAATGAATCATGGAGAGATGAACACACACACACACACACACACACACATACACACATACACATGCACACATGCACACACACAGAGCAGTTCTGGTCAAATTGTATTCTGAGACAAGGCTTCTCTTTGATCCTCTGAACACCTTTATTTTATAGACACAGCGCTGATAGCTATGTGTTTTTCCCTTTTTGAATTAATTTCCTAAAATCCAAACACAGAGGAATGAAGAAGCAGATTTACCAATTGGGTAGAAGAGCTTCATGCAGGAGAGACAAGCCATTTTTAACCCAAACTGAGGCACTGAATGCTGAGTGATTTAAAAAAAAAAAAAAAAAGAAAAGAAAGAAAAAGAAAAAGAAAAACACCTCTCCAAATGGATCCTATGCAAAAAGGTGTAGGGTTCCAGTGCACCAAAACTGAAACTGAAACCAACGTCACTTCTTCATGACTTAAGCAAGAACACATCCCTGTTGAAACTTCCCTGGTCCGTAAATCGGCTTTTATTTCTAATTACTCCTGAAGGAAT
The DNA here is from genome assembly GCA_004027165.1 of Ctenomys sociabilis. Taxonomy (NCBI): domain Eukaryota; kingdom Metazoa; phylum Chordata; class Mammalia; order Rodentia; family Ctenomyidae; genus Ctenomys; species Ctenomys sociabilis. Next base: position 6,045 of record PVKA01038019.1, on the reverse strand, counting down.
ACCTGTAATCCTGGCTTTCACTGCATTTATAAGACAAAACAAATATTACTGAGCTTGAGCCTGAGCAAACAAGCTACTATACTTAAAGCTGCAGCCCAGATGCCAGTCTACTAAGTAATGAAGATGCTGTTGACTCCAGAGCTGCTTCTGTGGCCAGCTCAGATGGAAACAAAAATGAAATCATATGAATTCAGGTCTTGATTTCTCTGTGCAATGTACTCTACTATTTGAATGAGAGTTAATGGTCATTTGAATTTTACAGAGATTAATATTCATCTTTTTCACTTCCTATTTACATATACCCAGATAATATCGATGTGGTTAGAGAAAACACCAGTGCTTTTGTGAAGTAAGTGTTAGTATAATTCATTCTCTTAATCATAAACCTAAAACTTTCAAGGTTTTTCCCAGTTCCTTCACATAAGAACCCTAAGTTTGATCTTTTGGGTGGGACCATATACATTGTTCATCTGATTGCAACAACAACACAAAAAGAATGTGACTTTATAACTCTAGGCTCTTTAGTACAGAAAAACAACCTTACATATTGCCTGGCCCAATGGATTCATTTTACAGAAGTAAAAGTCTTGAAGCTAAAAAAATAACTTAGGGAACATTTCAAATGATTTGAATTATTAGGATGAATAATAATATATGATAGTGTTAGCAAGAATAAAAATCAGTGATAGCTCCAAATATTTATTATAAAAAAAAACAACAAATATTTATTATAAACTTACAATAGGGCAGAAACCACCCTCTCTTAGCTTTGTAATACCTGAGACAGGTTTTTACCCTGATTGTTCCTATTAAAGAGAAGGAAACTGAGGCTAAGAGGGATTACTATGCCTCCCATCCTCAATCTTTTGACCCTTCACTACTACACTCTTCTGGAAGCCACATCAGAATTGTCCCCTTCAGCCTTGGCTCTTGGGTACTTTTATGACACTTTTATGATTTTTCACTGGCGACTTCCTAGATAGGAGAAACACTGATGTTTCTCATCTCACTCTGCCTGCTGCTTTGTGGAACCTCTGAGGGCAAAGAACAAAGGGAAACTCCTGCAGACTATACTGCAAGAACTTCAGGAAAAATAATAGCTTTTCTGTGAAATGTTGGGCCTTGCCTTATGAGGCAAGATCAAGAAGCTCTTAGCCACTGTTCGTTGGCATTGCCCTTGTCCTGGACTATACCTTGAGAATCTGTAAACCTGGTGGTAATGAAATGAAACCCCTCCTACCACAATTGGTAAAGGACAGGCTAGTACTTTCGGCATCCCGCTTTTTAATTTGTTAATGCCATGGAACTAAAAGATAGCCTTATTCTCCTTTTCTCTCCCTGCTCACGTGCAGCATTGGATTTTCATAACAAGAGGACATTATATGCAGGTGTACTAGTCTAATATAAACAAAATTACCCCATTTTCTGTTTCTTTTAGGTGCTTTCTCCAAAATATGTATGGCCTTAGGCCACAAGGTCAGAGAAGTACACTGTTATAGTGTAAAGGCATAAGAATGTGAGTACATGAATTGGTGCTTGGCATCTATTACCTTTAAGCCTTTACCTCCCCTACCTCCCTCTTCCACCTCTGCCCAGATCTGCTTCCTGGTCTCCTCCATCCTGTAGTTCTGAGCTCAGGCTTGAGAAAGTGTTGAGACAAGGAAGCGCAGGTAAGTGAACAAAATACATTCTCTGGATGTTTGCCTCCTTTTTTCAGAGACTGGGGGAGCTGGAGTGCCATTCATTATTTACATGCACCTGAATGGGTTAAACTTCCCTTTTCCTTATTTTGACAACTATGTTTATCTTTGGAAAAGGCTAGTAGAGGCGCAGTGTGGCACCAGAGTGCTAACTGCTAACACATGGGCTATACTTCATCTCAGCCGAAATTTCTCCCATACTTGCACAGGCGTGCCAGCCAAGATCAACACCGTGAGTTTGATTTTCTTCATCATGAATTGACAGCTTATTTATCTCCATGGAAGAACTTTCTAAGCCCTTTAGGCACCCAGGCAACTTAGGAGGCATTCATCTGACTGTTTAAAAATATTATTGCTTCATAAAAAATAGAGGTGAAGTTATTTCATTCCTGCTAGACTGATCTCCCTTTACAGAGACATTCTGGTGACCCTAAGTTAGGATATTAGCTTATAATCAAATACTAAAAATACATGCACCCTCTGGCAACTGGCTTTCTATTGTTCAAAAACCTTCTTAAGCCCAGTGTTCTGCTGCCAACGCTAAGTTTCATGATGATGCACACTTTTCATAGATTCCTTTCCAATATTGCTCAGAAAGCCTCAACAGAATAATTAGGAAAGAACTTGTTTACATCTGCCATGTCTCGCTATGGAAATGATGGCTTCCATTACCTGCAAAACCAGCTAGGAACAGAATGCAAGTGCCAGCCTCCAAGCCCCAGTGGGAAGGAATGTGACCCTGCGTCACTGTATGGGACCAAACTAAGTGCAACTCTGTCAGGCTCTCTCACACAGAGGAAGCTTGCCACTGCTTGTGGGAAACATCTAAATCAATTTGCAAGAAGAAGATGACCCAGAAAATACTAACGAATTGAGTTCAATTTTAGCCTCCCCGAAGTATTTTTGCTAGTCATAAATCACCTCCAGTGTTGCAACAAACAACCATGAGAATGCTAACCTGCTTTGGGGTGCAGATAGATGTGTCATGAAAAAAATTATATGAGCATAAGAACTGGCCTGGAGAAAGGCAGTGCGGAAGGCTAGATTTGTCTCATGTATGAACCCAAAGCCCCCACCTTAGAGCTGAGCCCAGTTCACTGAGACATTACCTTCAACTAAGACTGTCTCTTGTGTAGTGATTTCCCATAACAATGGCAACTTTAGAGCATGGCAAGTCCTTACTGGGGGCCAGGTGCCCTTCCCAGTGCTTTAGCTCACTTAATTTCACTATCTCATTCAATCTCCACTCCAAGCCCAGGTTGCAGGTCTGCTGTGTATATTGTTGCTGCAGTTTTCAGGGAGGAAAATGAAGCTCAGAAAAGCACTTCGTCCAAGATCACACACTTCTACTTTTAGCCGGCCTACATTTCATGTATTTCTAAAATCCAATAGACAGAAGAAAAATACTTGCCCTCATTTCAAATTTGAAAACACAGCTCCACCCTTCTTCTGCCTCGCCCATATCACATCACTCATTGCTTCCTGATGCTGCCCTCTAACCCACCCCGTAGGATCAGAAACATCCCATCTGTTTTCCGAGTGTTTGTATGTACAGGCCTGGAATAGGATGGTTGGTACTCTGCAATCTACAAGACAGCAAGAGGGACTCACATACCCTCAATGACCCCAGCGACGAGCATGTGAACTGGAGGTGCCCTCCATCCCTCCAGTGGGGCAATGCCTGCCCAACTTGCCAGTGTGCACAAGTGTGCCCATGGTAGGAGGGTGTGTACAATAGGGACATTTGCCCAGGAGGCAATCTCAGGGAAGGAAAAGCGTAAGTGGAAGCACTCAATAGTCTTTATTCCAAAGGCTAATGAGGGTGAGAGCAGAGAGGCACAAAGCAAACATCCCAGAAGCTCCTAGAAGAAGGGCTACAGCAAAGAATGACTCAGGCAGGCCAATGTACAGCATGGTTAGGTCATTTGCAGACAGCCTGCTGCCTCTCTTGGGGGTCTTAGTAGGTGCAGCATATCATCAACTGCGGGTTTCTGAGAGAGGGAAAAGGAGGTCTTACTCACCCACATTCACCCTGCTCACTAGGACCACCTCCGAGATCCACTAGGAACCACTGCTTAGAAAACTGATGAGGATGCCACACAAGCTCACAGCTCATGATCTCTGAATGGAAAGGGTCTTTCGGGAACTGGTGAAAAGTAAATTCTGAAGGACTTACTATCAATCTGGTCAGAAGTATTATTGGGTAGGATGCATGCTGTGCACATGCAGACTTGTATACACACACACACACACACACACATACACTTTCACATTCATGCCCAGCATGGCATTAAGAAGGGTACATGTTTGTTCTGCAGGATCCTTCAAAATCCCCTCCAAAGAGACGTTTTGAAACGTTTCTCTGACACGATGCCAAACAATATGCAATATACTAAGTCAGGTAATGACCCCCTCACTGAATTAAAACAGCTAACCGGCCAACAGATGGCAGCTCAAGCAAATCACTTGCTTATTTAAATAAGAACAGCACTCGGTTCAGTTATGCACATCTTTCCAGACAGAAGTTGACTACCAAATGAAATCAACTAACTTCAGAGCCCAGTTATTTGTAGTAGGCAGGGGAAATTACAAAAAGCAAAAGCGCTTCTTTTGTTCCAGGAACCCAAGGTAATTCACAAGCACGGACATCCCCAGGACTTCTGCTTTTAAATCACGAAGGTGGAAATGTCACTCACCCAGGAGGTTATTGATTAAAATAAAGAGCAGGAATGTTTTCTGCTTCAACCTCACTTCTGCCGGCCACGTTACAACATTTAGATACTGAAAGGAACTAAGAAGAAGGTGGAAAAAAGCGGCAGAAAGAGGAAGGTTCAGAACAGTCGCAAATCAGGAATAAATAACACAAAGAAGCTTTCTGGCCTGAGGATAGAGGCAGAGATGGCATTATTTTACATTAGAAACACTTCGTATTCAAAACGGTAATTGATAGCTGTGGAGTGTTGGGGGAAAGAGCCTCTTGCGTTCAGGCAGGCTGTCCTGCCAATCAAACTCAACCTTTCTTTGAATGAATAAAAGCTTCATTGCCCTATTATGCTGATACAGTCAGACAGGACTAAAGTAGCCTGTTTGTCAAGTTTATGTGCACTGCCCCAAGCTATTTAGATTCTGACGCTTAAATAATCCCCTCAAAATCAGGCATGATTTTGGATTCAGTTCTCTTTTTCACCAACGCAGTCTATATTTTACCCTGGAATTGTCCGCGACTGGCCCCAGTGGGGCTGAAAAGTGCCAGTCGTTCTCTGTTTCAGTACAAGAAGGACATTTGGCTGTCCTTTGTTTACCATACGCGGGGCTGAAGTGCTCTGCATACAAGTCCGCCTGTGCTGCGGGCTGTCTGAAGCCTACAGACTCTCACCAGACTCTGTATTCCCAACCCTGCAGGAAGTCAGCTCAGAGAAGTCTCCGAGAGCCTCTCTCCTATTATTAGGGCTTTGGGGTAAATAGCACCAAACCTTGCCTACGACTTGGTGATCAATGAAAACTGAAAAGCCTGGGGGGATTTTTCTCTGCCCCTAGCATATCAGCGATTTGGGCTCAGAGAGCACTGGAAAGTGACATTGCCCCAGCACCCCACCCCCACCCCTGTTCCAAGGATTCAGAGACAGTCTTTAGACACTGGGGACAGCAGGGCTCCAGAGAGCTGGACACAAGTCCATCGCCCTATGTCTTCGCAAGTCTGTGTGTCCTCGGCTTCCCTGGCTGCTGCTTCTTAAAAATGCGTGTGGCAAAACTGCTTTGTATCTGCAAAAAAGGAGTCATGGATAACAATGAACATGCAATTGGGCTGGAAATAGATTTATCAGGCTTCAAGGATTATTGTTTGCTAAGAGATGGTACACACATTACTATTTCACAGTTCAGCTATGACATTATTAACCTACTGTGCAAGGATTTTATTGCCAGATTGGTCCATTTATCAAAAATAAGAGAAACTCAAAACCCCATAAGGAAGTTAACATTTCAGGCAAGCTTGCCTTTCACTTAATGCCATTAATCTATCTATTTACACAAGAGCAAGAAATGTTCATTTAGTAATGTCTCTCCGTTTGTTATAAAAGCTTTGAGACAGTACTGAATGCAAGCATATGAGTGTCATGCTCATTGTCAGAGGAAAAATAAGTGTTTTCTCCTTAAAACGAGTGGGAATCCCCAGAGCCTGCCATATACTCTGGGCTGCCATGTGGTGGAAGCTCGGGGCTCAATTTGCAAAAGACTAAATCCCAGCACTAGAACATTCACATGGCTAAGCCCAAAGAGATGGAAGGAGGAAGGAGGACTCTCTTGCTTGTTTTGTAACAACATGAGACAAAAATACACACAGTTA
>PVKA01038018.1:0-20565 GCA_004027165.1 Ctenomys sociabilis | reverse complement strand
CCCCCTAACATACCCCGACACACCCTCAGCTCCCAGTTCTAGGCAGGGAAACCCATATTTCTGTCTCTTGACTGAACCTCCCCGCTTATTACTGAGTCAAAGAAGCCTCCTCACGTGGCTGATGCCTCTATTTCAATGTCATATACACTCCTATCACATTCAGAAATCTTGCTCATACACATACAATACACAAAGCACTTATGTGCAGTGTGTGTGTGTACCCACATGTATGAGAAAGTTGGTTTCCACAAATATTGGTACTTAAAAATGTTTGCTGTGGACATGCTTCTACTTAAAGGTCAATCAATGGCCTCACTGGCAAAAACAACTAATTAAGGAAATTAACAAGAGAATGTGTGGGCTGATCAATGTGACCCCTTTGTCAAAGATTAATTAAAGACATTGGTATGGGTGGATGCTGCCAAGCAATGAAATACAGTGCACCGTGCCTCTGAGGAAACCTGCCTTTCGCTTGTTGGCTTCGACTTAGACCAGGGCCTGCTGACTCCACTGAGAGAGAGCCCACACGTGGTGCCACCCTGGCCCAGCACCAGGAGGAAACCTGTTGGCAAAGCAGGGCTTCTCCACTGCTGCAAATGAGTCGCCTGAGGTGGAAATGCCCACAGAACGCCCTTCTTTATTCATTACCCTAAGCTGTGAGTTTTAAAGTCTTAAATCTGGAGTGCCTTATTTCCTGTGACTCTCAAGAGTGCAGTTTTAGCGAGGGAGATATCAAGCTGTGGGCCTGATGACAAGAGAACAAGGACAGCACAGAGACTTTGTCCATGGAAGCTGTCAGCCAGCATTTCATAACTGCAACAGAAGACCTGAGATAACCGACTTATAAGGAGGTGAGGTTTCCTTTGACTTAGGGTTTCACTCCAGGGTGATTGGTTCTGCTGCTGTTGGGACAAGCAGGCAGGCAGGAACACCATGCAGAGGAAGTCTGCCATGACCTGATGGGCTGGAAGCAGGAGGGGCAGCATCTGGGGTCCCTTTCTACGTCATGCTCTAATGACCTTACTTCCTTCTATGAGGCTCCATCTCTTAAAAGTCCCCCACTTCCAGGTAGTGCCACTGCACATTTTAACATGTTAATCTTTAGAAGACACTTACATGAGCCCTTGTAAAACTTTACTGTGATAATTAAAATTTTGAATTATTTGGTAGTTATTTCCTTTCTTAAAATGCAAACTAAAAGGGCCAGCCACACAGCTCAGCAGATTAAAGTGCCTCCAAGCAGATGCAAGGGCTGAGGTTCAGTCCGTGGGCCTGCTGTGCAGGCTCCGGCCCTGTGGCACATTTAGATGGCGATTGAAAATGGGCATGGTGGCAGGTGCCTGTAATCCCAGCTCTTGGGAGGCTGTAAACAGCCCTCAAGTCTGACCTAGTAGTGAGACTGAACACCCTGTAGACTGTAGACCCTTCCCTAAAATACAAAAGAAAAAAGCAAACTAAAAACATGTTTTATTGGTCTTAAGCATTTTAAGTGTTATTAGTATGTTATTAAACTCTTATGTAAAACTGAGTAGAGAACAGAGTCATTTACCTATAAGGAGATATTCTTTTTTTCCTTTGAAACCAGCACTGCCCAAGGCAAAATGCATCATCAGAAGCATTCTTTTTTCTGGTCATAGCTTGGTGGTTTTTCAAATGCTGTTTGTCTCTTTCTCAGCATCATGGTCTAATATTGGTTGTGCTTTTCCATGTGAGTGTGTGATGTGAGGATTAACCATGTTTGTGCTTATAATGGAAAGACAGTCACTTAATATCTGACTTCTTCCACTCATAATGTTCCCACTTGGAAAAATGTCTCTGGGAAGACATTTGGTAATTTTGTGATTTAGAGGCCCATTGGTCTTCTAAGGATGGTGTGGGACAAAGAGAAATTAATTGTTTATATTCTTGGCTTCAGTTGGAGAGGGAAAGTATTACTAAGAATAGTTTGAGTCACAGGAAGAACTCTAGAGAATGTATACAACAGTTTTTGAAAATGTTTCTACTGCTTTTGCTTCAAAGGGCACTGCCAAGAATCAGGTAGAAACTTCTATTTGTCTTCTTAAATATATAATGATAATTATACTGCCACAGAGAGCAGTTACTTTTGTAATGGGTTCTAGTTTTAGTCTATCCTGATCTCTGTGTACTTTTCTGCCATCATTTCATCTATTCTTCAGCTCTCTGATCCATCGAAGGTCCCTGCTTCTGCTCTAAAGTGCAGAAATTGAAAGTGCACCAAGTCCCCCCCACAGTTCATTGTCTACTTTATCCATATCTTGCTAACTCTTAGCTTGTCTCTTTTTTATAAGCCCTTCTGCTAGGATTGCTGTTGTTGCTTGCTGCTGAAATTTTTCAGTGTTGGGAGTTACCAGTCTCAGACCAGGAAAAATAGTTTGAGTTTCTAACAGTCTGGATATCAAAGTAATGTAATTAGATGTATAATATTTGAAGAAGATGTGGGCTACCGCAAAGGACAGTCTTAAGTTCAGTGAGGAGGTGTTTATGCCACTTACCAGGACTTTGTCTACACCAACTGCAGCCTAGATGGAAGGGTAGTCAAGGAGGCAAAGCAGGCGCACACCCTCGGTAAGCATGGCGCTGTTCTAGGCTGCAGGCCTGCTCGCGTGTGCTCACGGGGCGCAGGGTCAGTAGGACTGGTGATGCTTGGGTCCCTATTGCCATGGTTCTGCTCAGTCCTTGTTGGTCATAGCTATACAAGTAAATGATGTGCAAAGGGATTTCTTGGCTTCCAACTAAGGTCAGTAAAACCCATGATTTGTATGAACATGTTATCTTATAAAAATATTAAATATTCAGCACTCATTTAATTTTATAGAACAATTTAAGATGGACAAGACACTGTAACAAGTCTAGTAGGGACAGTGTGACACAGTGAGAAGCCCGTGCAGTATGGTGGCACTCAGCACACACCCATGTGCTGGCCAGCTCTTCCATGCTTCTCTACTATCCAGAGAAGAAAGTTCTTCCGACACATAGAGGATCCTTCACAATACAAACTCACCTCACAGCACAGTTTTGAGGCCAGGAATGTCCCCCACAAGCACCCTGACGGGAAGCCACAAAATTTGCTGATGGGGGAGCAGCACCTTGCCCACAAGAGATGAATTTCTACACATTCTTCAAGATTTAGCCCAAGTGTCCTCATGTCCTTCATAACTCTTACTCTGTAACTCCAGAGCAGCTTGTTATTTACTTCGTGGGGCTTTTGTGAAAATGTTACACTTTTTTTACTTCATTATAATATTCTTGAAGTCAGGAAATATATCTTTCTCTTTAATGTACTTTTACTGTGTTTTGCTATGCAGGTGGGACTCCTAGTGATCCTCCTGTTTCGGCCTCCTCAGCACTGGGAGTGTGCACCACCAGGTCCGGTCTTGCTGTCCAGCACATATGGTGCTGGGGATCACACCCTACTGCTTGTGCTTGCCTAAGCAGGCACTTAGTCTGCTGAGCTATCTTGCTGGCCCCAGAAAATGTATCTTATGCTTATTATTTTTCCAGTGTTTAGTGACTGCAACATACTTATGCCATTGTACATTCTGTGAATTAGTGAATGTATTGTAAGGCTAGCATTTAGAGTTAACATCAGAGTGGTTTTACAAATCAACAGTGCTGAAAACTCTCTTACTGGTGGGCAATTATTTCCTGGTAGAACACCTGGTACAAATCTATAGCCGTGTTGGCCAACAAGTCAAAGTGATCAGTGCAGCCAATTTACTACCATTAGGAAGAGGACCTCACTCTCTAGAATTTAAAAGGTGCATTGATTACACACCTGTGCAGCATAAAGAAAACTGTGATCTTGCATTAACTGTGACCATGTGTCCCTCTTTCTTTATTTAGTTAAATAGGTCACTGACATGGTCATTTTATAAAAAATGAGGTCAAAGCAAAAGGTGAAAAGCAGATCACAAGGAGATTTAAGCAAAAAATCCAAGACAAAAACATTCTTCAACAAGATGATCTGATTCCACATACATGCGCAGGGGCGCTCGTGCCTTGTGCAACAGTCGGAACCACCGGAGGAAGTGAATCTGCAGAGGCCAAATTCACGGGAGCAAGGCACCCTGCACTCCCAGGGGCCCTGGAGGGTAGCAGTAAGGAGCCGGGCTCTGTGGCCCAGCCAGGCTGTATGAATCGGAGCCCCAGTTCCGCACAGTCATTACATAATATTAGAAAAGTTACTTACCTTTGTCACTCTCTGTTACCTTGTCTGTAAAATGACATGAAGGTCATTTTGGAAAACACTGGAAAACACTGATCAAAGCAGTGCATGGTTTATATCTCGGTGACTGCCCAGAGCCTCATGTACTCATTAGTGGGGCTTTTAGAAGGTGATTGGGTCATGGGGCACAGAGAGGACTTCGTGTCGTTAGGAGGTTAAGTTTACTTGCGTATGTCAAGTATGCCACTGTGGGTGTGGCCTGGAGTGCTCTTCCCCTGTGGCTCCTCCCTCCTCTCTCTGCTTCCTGGTTGCCATGTGGAGAGCAGCTGTCCTCTGTCAGGCCCCTCTGCCATGCTGCGCACTGCCGTGGAGCTCGCCGCCATGGACTGAAAGGGGAGCCAAGCGTAGGTGTCAGGGACTGTGTCTTAGGGACAAGAAATTTGCCAGGATAGGGAGGTATGTTAGTTAAATCTCAAAAATCTTAGCATTTATTACCGGTCATCAATTTCCTCTTTGGACTCATTACTTCTGTCTTCTCTACCCTTTCCAAATGTTTAGGTACCCGAGTCTTGGCATTTGGCTCAGGCAGGAACTGCAGCGATTGCTGCTGGATGCAGAGCCCTCAGCTGTCGAGGCCGAAGATGAGGGGGTCCTTTTCCCTTCCTTACTTGCTGAGCCGCTTAGGAGCCCTTTACGGTGTCTGCAAAGCCTGTGCACGAGTTGTTATCTCTGAATCTAGGGCTAAATTAAGCACGTTTAATTCTTATCCACTCAAAAAAAGCCAAGTGCCAAGGAAAGTTATTAAAAGTATGGGGATGATCGTGTTCCTGGGTCTCATAGTTAGGACCGGACACAGAATCATTGTAGTGAGGAGAGCTGTGTCCTGCTTTCGTCTGGCACCAGAGCCAGAAAAGACAACAAACTGCCTTTGCATATGTGTGAGACCTGTTGTCTTGCTGAATGGCACACTGAAGCATTTCAAACAATTTCTTTTTGTGATCAAATGTGCAAAACAATAACCGTTCGTCTCATGGAAATTATTAATGTTCGAAAGTTGATAAAAATAGAACCATTTATTGAATGCCAATGAAGTGAGGTATCATGCATACTCAGAAACACAAACTAAGATTTTGGACCTCAAGATTTAAAAGTTTGATTTGAAACACTGAATTTCAGACTATATTCTATTATGTTAGAAAGCTTTTATTTTTTAAATTTTTACTTTTTTAGAAAGCTTTATTTTAGTCAGATTATGTACATCATTATGAATGCAAGGCTTATGAACGATCACCAAAGAAATGCCACCAGTAGAACTGATTTTAATGCAACATTAACAGGCCACACCTCAGAATTCTGTGCTCCATGAGCCTGGAACAGGCTAAAGGCCTGTCTGCTTAAGAGAGCCCTGACAGGGAGCCCTGGGGGCCAGGACGAGGCACAGCCACCTTCCGGGCACAGAAGCAGAGCTGAGAGCACGCTTCCTCTGGGGTATATCTCCCAGCAGCTGCCTCTCTCCTCAGCAAGCCCAGCGCCGTCTGCACCAGATGCCACGTGAGCCGTGACACTGAGGCTTCATAATCACCAAAGGCGTTAGAAACAAATGAATGGATGAGTTTTAAGGACTAAGCTTTGATGTGATGTTTCCGTGATTCCCAGTTGGATAGTTCTCACACTGAGAAACTGACCAGGCACTCCACAAAGGGGGCAGGGTTAAAGCCAGGCATCTGCAATCAACTCCTAAGTTCCCTCCCAATCACAACGAAGTTACTTGTAAAGGTGTGTACAACGGTGACAAAACAGCCCGAAAGTATAGTCTGCTGTTAAGCAGACAGGCCTTCAATGAAACAATGGCCACTGATTTGTGTGTACTGTGAATCAGCAGCACGGACACTCTGGGGCCTTGAGCATGGCTCGCCCCGAACGGCTGCAGGTCCAACGCAACTGGTCCTCACACACCCAGGGGAGGCCACGACAGTGAGTGGTCCTGTGGTCTTCCTTTGCTCAGACATGTCGTCACCTCTGCCTCATTTTGTGCCTCGAGCAATTCACAAACTACCCATACTTAAGGGATAACTGGTTCTGCCTCGTAATTAGAGGGACTACAAATTTACATTGTGAGGGGTATGACCATGAAGTTCTCTAAAATCAATCTGCTGCAAAGATACACACCCACAAGGAGGAGAACAAGAGATAATAATGTGTTTTGCAAGCAGGAAGGAAAATGAGTAAGTGGAAATGGCTTTAGAGAAAGAGCTGACTCCTAAACTTGCAGTGGCAAAAGCTGGGGAGCAGCCCATGGTACCGGAAAGCAAGCAGGGATGCGATCTGGGGGATGGGGGATGGGGGGTGAGGGGTGGGCTCACAGGGCCATGGGCAGGAGGACCACCATGGAGACCAACAAGCAAGCAACCTCTCTAGAACAGGAGGGATCAGGGTGTGGCTCCAGTCTACCACTGTGGGCCTAAGCATGCCCAGGAGTTGCTGGTGTGAGTCCTGCTGAAGGCTGCAGAAGCAGGGTCTAAAGTCCACAGGTGCTGGTGGCAGCAAAAGTCACCTGGCCAGCCGGGCATGGTGGCGCATGCCTGTAATCCCAGCACTCGGGAGGCTGAGGCAGGAGGATTGTTATGAGTAGGAGACCAGCCTGAGCTACAAAGTGAGCTTAAGGCCAGCCTGAACTGCATAGTGAGACCCTGTATCAAAAAGACAAAAAAAAAAAAAAAAAAAAAAAAAAAAAAAAAAAAAAAAAGAAAAAAAAAGTCACCTGGCCAAGTAGGACAAAGCATGTCAAAGGCAGCCCACTCCCTCTTCTTTGCGGGTCAGTCCATCCAGGCTGCAAGCCTACTGGTTGGTTCCACCCACAATCAGGGTGGTTCCTCCCCCTTAGATTGGTGGGCTGCATAGCAATGATCTCTGGACCCCCCCATGGACACACCCAGACGCTTGCTTTGCTAATGATCTTTGGTAATACAGAGTACTAAGGGTTCCGCCTCAGTCACCCCGCAATCCAGATTACTGGTCCTAGCTGTGTGTATTCATTAATGCAGACTTTTGGGGATTTCGTTGTGAAGTCTTTACAGATGTCCGAGCAAAGTATATAAAAATGCCAAAGAGATAGAAAATTATTTCAGAGAAACAGAACCAATTCAGACAGAAAATAACTCTTAAGAGGTATTATGTAATATCCTTGGGAATATAAAGTACTGAAACAAGAATAGGGTGCTAAGACACAGCATAGTGTAAGAGAGTTCTTAGAAATTAGAAATGTTGTAACAAAAAAAAAATGGCAAATTTAACAGAAGGATTGGAAGATACAGTGCACCCTTGAGTTACGGCCAGCCTGACCTGCAAGCAGCTTGGGTTATGCTGGCATTTTAGCTTTGACTCGTGCGCAGAGTGCTGAGGTGTGACCTGCCTGATGGCTGATTGTGGTTATAGATGGTCTCATACAGATTTAACCTGAAAGAGTTCTGAAAAGAGCGTGGCAACATCCCTTCTTGTGTGGGATCAAGTGAGAGGGCCTGGGCCAGAGTCTCTCTCAGATTGCTGAGGTCTCCCTGCGCGCAGGAGGACTGTGAAGGCCGTGCAGAGGGGCCTGAGCCATCAGTGGGGCGCTGAGCAGGGCTGGCCACCCAGTGAGCACTGACCGAATGGGTTAGGTGTGATCTCCCAAAGCACTGGAAGGGGTGGATTAGCACAGTCCTACGTGTAGAGCGCATCCCAGGCCCCCTTGACTGTGGGCACAGCTGCTACGCCCAAGTATCTGTGATTATGCATCAATTCAATTTCGCAAATATTCAGGAGCTCTGCTGGTCACACTTTGCCAAGAGCTTGGGAGTAAGAGGCACTGAGGCCAAACTGCACCAGTGGATCCCTTGCTTTCCGGGAGCTGGAAGCCCTGCGGGCCAGTACCGTGATCTGCCTTGGACAGTCTGGGTGGTTAGAGTAGTTAGAAATCCTCAGGTAGAATCCTACTTTGGTGCCTGAAGGGTACTAGACATCAATCCTGGGATTTAAAAAGAAAATGTTTTTTTGTTTTGATTTTTTTTGAGACAGAGTATTATTATGAAGGTCAGGCTGGCCTTGAACTCGCTCTGTAGCCCAGGCTGTCTCAACTTACAGTGATCCTCCTGCCTCAGCCTCCTGAGTGCTGGGATTATAGTACTAGATAAGAGTACTAGATGAATGGATGGAAAACAAGGGTCTTAGTCCATCCAGGCTTGCAAAAGGCAAGCAAGCCAATGAAACAGCATGTGTTGTGGGGAGCACTGCAGAGAGCGAGCTGCTTCTTCTGGACTCTGGGCTTGTGATTCCCAGCCATGGTGTCGCCCCTTTCCCGCAGGAGTCAGCAACTCACAGCCATGCCCCACTTCTGCCTGAGCACTCTGCTGGCTTAGTCTGTGCAGATCAGCACGGGGGTGACCTCTGGGCCCAGGGGCCCCACTTTGCTTCTTAGGCTCCCTCTCCTGGTCCTGCTTGCTCTTGGGTTGTGATCTTAGGGGTTAGCTTTGAAGCACAGGATTCCTACAGGATCCATGCGAGAAGACATTCAATGCCAAGGAGGAATCCGTTTGTGTTTCTGAGGACTGCACCAGGAGGGTGGGGATCACTGGCAGGAGTTGAATGGAACCCCAGAAACCCGGGTGAGTGGGGGGCATGGATGACTTTGCCATCCTGAGGCTCCAGGGAGTCTGTTAGCAGTGGTGCTTCAGGCTCCTCTCCAGCCTCCACCCAGTGGCTCAGAAGGTGCTGCTCTGAATGGGCGCCTGGACACCCCTACCCATCTGTCTTTGGCCTTCTGGGGACAGCCCTGCGCTCTGTTGGGGATTGCACATTTCTAGTTGTGGAGTTCTAGCCACCCTGTTGTTACCCCATGTTGCTCACCTGGCCATGGTGACAGGTTCAGGAGGGCCCAGTGATCCAGAGTGGGCAGCCACAGAAGTTAGGCACGGTGGCCCAGACAAGAAATCCTAGCACTCTGGGAGACTGAGGCAGGAGGACCACAAGTTCAAGCTCAACTTGGGATATATCAGTGATAAGTATTTTAATGATTTTTAATAAAAGGAAAATATATGTTTGGTAGAATATTTTAGGAAAGTAAAAACAAAAATCACCTGTAATTGTATAGCCCAGGGGTGACTGACAAACCACATATTTATTTCTGTTTCCTGAGTCTTTAGCTTCAGCATAATCCCCCAAATTGCGGCCTAAGAATCACCTCTAAAAGACTTCAAGATGCAGTCCAAGGGGATGGAAATGGCTGTTTGTACGGGCTACGAAGGAAGGAGGTAGGTGGGGAGAAATACTGGGACAGGGAAAGGAGAGAAGGGGAGAGGAGGGAAGGGGAGAAGGGAGAAAGGATGGCAGGCGGAAGGCTAGCAGGGAGGGGGATGGATGAAGGTGAGGCTGGGCAACGTGGAGAGGAAATGAACTGAGAAAGCTGCACATGCGAGGAAAGAGTGTGCAAGCCCCCCACCCGCAGAGGCTTGCGAGGCTGTCCGCCTCGTTGTGGATAGGTGTTTGCCCTCCAGGACCAACGATGCATATTCAGTGGGCTCTGGGCTCACCCTGGAACGGTCTGCTCAACAGCTTTGACCAGGGATTGACAGCTCCACTCCGCATTTACCCTTGCTGGTGGACATGAGGCAGATGCTCAGTGCAATTATTTAAGCAAGCTCCAAAGAAGGTGCAGAAGGAAAAGGCCAGCGTGACGGCCGAATGAAGCCTGCGGCAGGGGAGCGTCACCGAGCGGATGCGGTCGCTGCCTGTGACTTCAGCCCCAGAGGGCTCGTGGGCACGGGAAATGGGGAAAAGCCACTAAGGTCACCTAGACAATGAGTGTGCCCAGGCCAGAGGAGGCCGCAACACTCTTCCGGTGTTCCTAGAGCCACACTCTGCTCAGTGTGGGGCGACCGCCCAGGCCTTCTGCCGGAACTGACACTCTGGATCGTGCTGCAGAGACTGCACACAGAGGCGCGCACGAGCGCTGGTGCGCTGGCTCGGGAGTGTTCACTGCTTTTACCAGCACACAGACACGAAGATCAGCAAGGGCTGCCTGGCAGCATCACAGTGCAGCCGTGGGCTTAATACGCAGCCCCATGAAGGCGGTGACGCACCGCCATGGAAACGGACGCCCCGTGCTCACATGTGCTCTGAGCAGACGAGCAGATGCTGAAGTTGTGTGTCTAAAGTAATCCTACTTTTCTGAAAAATATTAGTGCATATATGAATATGTGCATATTTTTAAAATTCTGAAAGCTTGTGCCAAAATGTTTGCAGTAGTTATATTTGGATGATGTGATTCTAGACATTCAAAATATGTTTGCTTAATTTAACTTTCATTTGTTTCAGTCAGGAATGTGTTATTAGTATGATAATATAAGTTAACTTTCAAAGGGGAAGCTTCCTCCCTTTTTGCACGCTCCACTGAGTGGCCCTCGGGTCCTGGGGCAGGGGCCCCCAGACCACAGGAGCTGGCTCACCCTGCACATTTTCCCTGGGACCTGGGGTTGAGGCCCCCATGGGCAGAGCCCAGGGAGGAGAACCTGGAATGGAAGGACACACAGAGCAAGACCCGGAGCTGGGAGGCCCTGGGCCACTGAGCAACAGGCGGGCTGGCCACTGAGGGTCCTCCAGGCCTGCTGCTCTTTCACCTCTGGCTTTTACAATGTCTATGAAATTGTTTTATATTTTTGAATAAAAATTCCTGTCTCCTAGCAGATTGCAGTGAGTGTCACTGAGGCAGCCTTGAGGGACACAGAGGTGCACAACCCGAAACAGGCAGCGGTGTAGCGCAGCAATGTAGACGGGCCACAGTCACAGTCTCTGCAGGCAGCTGGCTCGTGTGTCCAGCACTGCCTTCGTCTCTTCCTGCTGCTATAGCAAGATCCCAAAGATAAGGTAGTCTACAAACCACAGAAGTTTATTTATCACAGTCTGGATGGTGGGAGTCCAAGGGTCAAGGAGGGCAGACTTAGAGGTTGCTGATGTTGTTCTCTGTCTCCAAGACAGTATCAGGAAGCCCCTTTGGCAATGTGCTTGGAAAGTCATGGACAGAGGGATGCACTCGCTGCCCCAAGTCCTTTCCCAAAGGCATCGAGCCCCTCACTGTGGTGTTTGAGATGGGCTTTTAGTATGAATTTTGGAGGCATACAAACATTCAAATCACCACCAGACTCAAGCTGGGATTTTACTTCTCCAGCCCTGGTCATGAAATTTTTATTTAAGAACTAGGGGGAATAAAAAGAAATAAAATGTTTCTACCAAGGCAGATGCAATTCCTAATTGTATCTACCCAGAAAATGTGGCTTCATTTCCTTAAAGGTGGAGTGTTCTACAGTGCAGCTCAGCTATTCAAAATGCAGAATTTAGCTTAATGTGTTTGGCAGCCTTAACAAGAACAACAAAAAAGCAGTGTGTAAGTACACCATCAATATAATAACAAACTGCGCTAGGACGTTCGCTTTGTCCTGCAGGGCTTCTCTGCCGCGCTGATTACGTCTGAAATGGCTCTTGGTGAGTGCTTTCTCATTATCAAGCACACGCCGTTCTGTTCCAGCCCTCCATCAAGTGCCACCTGTTTGGCACTTTCTGTTCTTATTTCATATTTATTTATTTTGTAAGTAGCCCATCGCATTATGACTTGAAGTGCAAAGTTGTGGCATTAGAACTGTCCTAGGCGGCTCCTCCTAAGTTTCTCTGGCAGTGAGTTACAGCAGTGTCTGGATGCGTGACAGTGGCAGTGGGCCTATGAGATTGTTGACAAGGTCAAACAATGGCCCAACAAATGAGGACCCTGACATTTTCCAAACAATCCTCTCCTGGTTGCCTAATTTATACTTCATCATAATAAAGCAGGATGAGATGTGAGCTACATCCTAAGTCGCTTGCCGCTCTAAGTTATGTTGCTGAGGAAAGGCTTACTAAGAGTGTTATTTTTGACAGACGTTTTCTAGAATAGCTTTGGAAGTGCAGACAGCCCCTGCAGACTGCATGGGGGCTTTCTAAGTGTCTTTTCTCCAGCTTCTGCACCCAGTCCTCCTCTTCCCTGCACCACACGGCATGAACATGGTGCTTGGTGCACAGTGGCTGGCACAGCCTGGCACACTGCTGGTCACTACAGCTGTGGTTTGTGTGAACCTCACTGTTTTTTCCCCGCTGACTTCTTTCTGTCCCAGGCCTTCCTTCAGGGCCTCAGTAGCTGTGTGTCACTGGGGGCCCCTCTTCACTGTGCAAACTATCCCCCAAATGAAGAAAGACTCTGAGGAAGGTGGTTTCTGGTGTTTGCCTTCTCCTGTGACACAGGTGCTCACATTGCATTTCTCCTTGTAAAATGAGGATGAGAGCAATCAGAGTGGGTGGGAAAGCAACAACCTCACCACAATGAATTCTCCAAGCACAGCATCATATCTGCCATGCCAGGAGACGTGTTGGGGTGTTTTCCAAAACCCCTCACACAGTGCCTTCTGACTTAGAGCTGTAGTGTCATTCTCCCTTGTCTGATCACTCAGGCTTCTGGTGTTTCTCTTATGCCCAGTCTAGTACCAAAACCCTTTCTTTATTCAAACTCAAATATTTTGTGAGTTGAAGGCTCTGCACAATCGCTTCTGCCTCATTTCTCTTTTCTAGCTTGAAGGTCTTCTGAAGTGGACAGACAGAGCTGTAGGAGCCCGTGGAGCCCAGGCCTTGGAGGGCCACCTCCTCCCTGCTGAGCAGCCCTAGGCAGCCACCAGGCTAGTGTGCTCCCTTCCACACTGGGACCTGGTTTCCCTGTGCATGGGACTGGACGAGAGGCAAAGCCCTACCACAATGACCTGTGAGCTCTGTGGGCAGCAGCAAGAGCTTTGTTCAGCTAGCAGTGTGGGGACTCAGTTGGACAACTCAGAGTTTCCAGGAGAAGCTTACACAAGGAGAGGAGCAAGGCCAGAAGGATTGGGAGCACGAGGGTCACGAGGGACCAAGTCCACATGTAGATGCCAGATGACATGGGGTCATGTCTGTGTCCGGAAAGGAGGAGGCCCCAGGAGACATAGGAGAAGACTGGATCACTCTACAGCCAGCCCTAGGAACTCAAGGGCTGAGGGCACCCAGCTGGCTGTGGGTCCCAACCTGATGCCCAAGCTATGACTTTCTTTCTGTCCTGTGTGCTCAGCCCTTCTTCGGTGTGCTCATGGTCCCTGGATGGCTATTCTGGCCCCTTCTTATCTCTTCACAGAGCCTTGTTCCTGTGGGAACAGCAGGAGTTTCAGAATTTCACATGCCTGTACCTGTGCAAACTGGTGGGAGCCATGATTCTACCGTGATGACCCAACACCTCTCAACCCACCTGCTTCACTTTGCATAGCACAGAGCAACCCCAGGTTGCTTCATAGAGTCTGACTTTCACCTCCAGCATTGGGAAGCAGCCTTACAAAAGTCCAATTAATGCAACCAAAACTATGCATTAGCTCAAAAATGTTGCACCCCATCCCAAGACATTTAGCTCACCCCAGAAAATTTCCTAGGCCAACTCTGCCTACACTGAGTTCTTTTGTTAACTGACTTTAACACAGTGATTTGGTTTGATATCAGAGTGATTTCAACTGGGTGCTCTCCTGAGCTTTCTCTCTTCAGAATGAATCACTAGTAATTATATAAGCAAATGTCCTAAGACATTGACACACATGAATTCATTTAATCTTTACATCAGCTCTTTAAGGAGGGCACAGTCAGCCTTCCCTTTCTGTACATAATGACATTGAAGCTCGGCAAGGTTAAATGATTGACCACAGAATGCGCAGCTCTGGGGTAGGGTTGGGGTGCAGCAAGCGGGATGCCAGAACCTGGGGCCATCAGAGCCTGGGGCCAACTTTTCTGGCGCCCACTCTTGGTGGACCCAGTGCTTCCAGTCCTTGGAGAGTTGGTGTTGAGGTCGATGCAAGCTGCCCGGCTCTGCTAGAGCTCAGATTCCCTGTCAGTGTCCTCAGCCTGCCTGGAGACAGATAGCTGATAAGCATCCCTCAGAGGTGAGTGCTGAGGAATGTGGGAACACAAAATCCAGCCCTCAGTGTCCTGCTTCCAACGCCTGCCTGGTCTCAGCTGTCTCAGGATCCAGCTGTTCTATGTGGCCTGCGCCCTCAGGATGATATTTCAGGACAATATTTCTCCCTAGGACTGGTACGCTTCTTTCTTTCACCAATATTTTTTTCTCCTCCAGACATCCAGCCTCTCCAGGTTGTGGAGCAATGGAAGTAGCATAGTGATGGACGCTACTCTTAAGGGTGGAGGACAGATGGTGACAATCCCCGTCCTAAGGGACAGTGGCTTCCTGCTTAGTTCTCATCTCTCGCTTCTGTGCTCTGTCTAGCTCATGTGACTGACACTGTAATTAAAGTCTCCCCTGCATCCTGGGACCCCCTTTCCCAAGGATCTCTGCTCTCCAGGTCCTGCCTCTTCAGGCTCCTGTGTCTGTATGTGACACAGGCAGGGCTGGAGGACTGGCCCCACAACACAAAGCACCTTGTGCTACGGCATCTGTCCGGTGGGATCTTAGGATCTCACCAGCACAGAGGGACCTGGGGCAGAAGCGCTGCACCCAGCCACCCTCCCAGGAGCTGCCAATCCTGCTCGCCAACAGGCCCTGGTGCCTGGTCCTCTTTGCCACCTCCCTTTCAAGGAGCACGTGAGTCAGTATGCACTCACAGACCTTCTCTTCCTAGTAAAAGAAAAGTGTCCCCTTTTGCCTGCATATGACCCTGAAGCCACTGTGGCCTTTTCAAGGTCAGGAGGGGTGGCATTAGTGTCACTTTGCAGTGTCAGTGCAGAGCAGGGAAGTGCCTGGCCCTCTGAGCTGCAGCTCTGGCTCGGGAATGTGCTGCCTTACTTCCCTGCTGCAGTGATGGCAATCGTAACCATCATCACCAATAATACCAGCAGCTCATGCTTCTCTAGAGCCTGTTGTAAGCCAAACATGCTCGATTATTCTGTGTGATTATAAATATCTGAGTTGTTGGAGCCCCACATTCGAGCTAGGTGTCCTCTGCAGCTGAACACATCTGAGCAGACACGTTTTCCACCTGGGCTCCTGCACTCAAAGCCTCAGTGGTCCAGAGAGGCCTTGCAGAGGCAGGCATGTACCCCGAAGATGCACAGACCCCAAAGGGGCTAAATTTCTTTACAGCCACCAATCCTTGCCTGCTGAGGGCAGCCTAGACACCTATCATTCGTAGAGGTTGCATAGGGGTCTTGCACAGGTCAGGCCTGACGGATGGACCTGGAGACCACGCTCTCAAGCGAGTCAGTCGGACACACATGTAAACACCAAACTGTCTCTTTGGTGAGAGAAACTAAAAGTGTAAATAAGAACCAAAATATATAATGATGTTGTGAGATAGGAAGAAATTGTTAAAAGAAAAGGGCAGTGGGGGGAGAGATGAACATAAAGGAAAAAACAAGGGGGAAAAAAAGGATAAAATGGAAAGGCTTTTGTAAATAAGGAGGGGAAGAAGGGCTCTAATTTGGGCGTGCCCATTACCTGATTCTTTCAGGGCCTACTGAATCAGAGCAGTGAGTCTCAGGATGCTGTGGTTCCATCGCCCTGTGCTTCGGGCCTTATTATACCTGCCCTAAAGGCAAGCTGAGCCAGCCCCCACCCACCAAAAAAGAAAGAAAGAAATTTAGCCTGGATCCCCCTGCAGCTGTGCCCTCAGACGTTCTTTGGGACCCTTCTTTGGGACCGCAGCCTCTAGCCCCAGGCCCTAGATATGCATGTAGCCTTCTCTCCAATTGTCACCAGGACTTCAGCTGCCTCTCTGCAGGTAGAATAAAGCCGAGGCTTTCCCACAGTGTCGGTCTCCAGGGGCTTCCTAACGTGCCCTTAACACCATCCATTTAGCTATAAACATCTCAAATTTATCCTTCTTTATGGCTGAGCAGTGCTCCATGGTATAAAAAAATCATTGTTGTCTCTTCCTCAGTCAGTGGGCATTTGGGCTTTTTCCAAGATTTAACTACTTCATACTGCTGCTATAAACATGGGTGTGCATATATTGCTGTGGTGTGACACTTTTAATCCTCTTGGAAAGATGCCAAGAAGGTGAATAGCTGGGCCCAATGGGCCCTCTTGTCCTGGTGTTCTGAGGAATCTGCACACTGGTTTCCACAGTGGGTTCACCAGTCTACACTCCCACCAACAGCGCAGAAGGCTCTTTTCCCCCACAGCCCATCCAGCATTTGTTATTGGTTGATTTCTTTATGAAAGCCACTCTTTCCCAGTATGAGGTGGAATCTGTGTTGTTTTAATTTGCATCTCTTAAATGATCAGCAATGCTGAACATGTTTTCCTGTGCTTATTTGCCATTTGTACTTCCTCTCAGAAGTTTCTATTCATTTCAGATGTCCTTTTTTTGGGATTAGACCTTTAAATTGGAGCATCTGATTACTTTGTCAATTCTTAGTGTATTGTAGATATTAGTCCCTTGTCTGAAGAGCTAGCTAAGATTTTCCCCCACTCTCTGGGTTGTCTTTTGACTCTAGGTAACTGCAATGCCAATCAAAATACCATTAGCAAATCTCACAGAACTAGAGAAAACAGCCTTTAAATTCATTTGGAACCAGAGGAGATCTAGAATAGCAAAACAATCCTGGGTAATGAAGGTGAGGTGGGGCATCACACTCTCTGACTTGAAATTATACTGCAGGGCTGCTGTGATGAGAACAGCATGGCACCGGTGGAAAATGGACCATGGGACAAAGGAGGAGGTGCAGACACCCACCACCTTATTTTTAACAAAGGAGCCAACACAGTCACCAGAAGAAGGACAGGCTCTCATGAACGGTGCTGGAAAAACTGGCTTTCCATGTGGCAAAAGACTAGAACTGGGCTCTTGTCCATCACCATGCACTAAGCTCAAATCAAAATGCACCAAAAATCGAAATATCAAGAGCGAAGTGCTAAATCTGTTGGAAGAGAAAATAAGCAGAGCTTTCGCAGAAAGGCATGCAAAGATTTCATGAGCAGAACCTCATGGCATGGGAAATATTACAAGAAATTGATGACTAGAATCTCATTTTATTAAAAAATATTTGCACAGCAAAAAAAGAATCTGGAGCTAAAATGAAAACTGCAATGTTCAGCTCTGCTCACTGTTTAAAGAGCTCCTTTAAAGAGCTTAATAAAGAGGATCAGCAGGATTCTCTGGTATTAAACACGTCTTCCAATGCAATATTTTAATGAGGTGAGTAGAACATAGCAAACCCTTGGATTAATCTTCCCTTAAACTACCCATGAGCTTAAGAGGCAGAGAAAAGCATCCTTGGCAAGCTGTGGAGACTGTTATTGCACCCACGTGTCAACTGGTGCTGGAGTCTGACCCCATGGTGGCTGAGTCAGTCCCTCTTGCAAATCCAGAGGACAACAGGACTGAACCCTGGATCTGGGGGACTGGTGGGGTGGTAGACAAGTCCACTGTGTCGAGTCTCAGCCTCCAAGAGGGGAGGCTTCACTGCTAAAGTCCGCTGTGTCCTGGTGCGAGTGTGTCCCAGCCCCCAGACACTCCCAGTTTAGATTTAAGGGCCACATGGAGGGATGGTGCCCTCTGCCTGTCCCTGAGCTGGACAATGAGCTCGGCATGCTGACCTGGCATTGTCACCTTCACCCTGCTTGGGCTGGGGGCTCCTTTTCTAGGGCTTCCTAAGTGGGGCCACTTTGGAGGACCTGTACCTGTGCATCCATTTTTAGTGTTTAGTTCTTTGAAGGTTTCCTTTAAAAATTACAGGATCATGGCTATACTTTCCTTTACCTAAGACCTTTTCTTCGTGTGCTCTTTAGTTAGGCAAATCAGGAGTGAGGGTGACCTTTCGGGTTGGTGACAAGTTTTCAAGTGGGATCCTGCTGAGCCTTCAGCCCTGGCAGTGCGGCAGCAGCAGCTGACAGTGTACACCATGACCCCTCTTGTCTGGAGGGGACTCCGGGACAGTGTGGAGGCTGCTCCAGGAGGACAGGTGTGCAGATGCTGCTGCTTGAACCCTACGATGGTGACACCCCTTTCTTGTGATTTATGGGTTTCGTTCAAGCACAAATTCTGCAACTTTAATCTGCCTAGTCTGTGCCTGGTTTCACAAGAGGCAGGCTGCAGACTGGGGCTCACAAATACTCTTAGTGGTGGGCATCAGGCTGTGCTCAGGAGGGGAGGGAAGGGAGGGAGAAGCCAGGAGGCACGAGCACCTGCCCTGTGCCAGGCCCTGAGCTGTCTCAAGATGCAACCGCAAAGAAGACACAGTGGAGACGTGGACTCACAAGTTAGTCTGCCATCTGGCGTTCCAGGGCTATGAAAGGCAAGTGCTTAGGCTCAGCGGTGATGTCCTCAGGGCACGGTTAGTGTTCTGAGAGGAGCATTCCAAAGATTCCCATGAAATAGTCAGTGCAGCGTGGATCTTTATATAAATGCTGCTGATGCACAGAAAGTAGAAGCTGAGAATCACATCACTGAAACATACCCTGACTTTGCTTCCTGTTGGTTGCTTTTTCATTAAATAAAAATAAATGTAAAGATTCCTATTTGCCAGCTCTATCCCACATTACAGTCTTCATTAAAGTTAAACAAATCAATTAACTGTCTCCAGGCCACTATTGAAGCTCCTGCTGGGAGCTGTGATTAGCCAGAAGTGATCTAATAAAATCTAGACCTTTATAGAATTTCCCGGGAACATGTTTGGCAAAGAAAGGAGTGTTCTTAGTTGCACTGGAGATTGGAGCCGAGACACACCGTGGCTCCGGGCAGTGCTCGCCACCCATCGGGCCCAGCTGCCCACCTGCGCTCTCTGCCTCCCTCCCTGCTCTTGCTCTTCCCCTCCTCTCTCCCTCCCGTTTGCCTCCTCTGCCTCCCTTCCTGCCCTGCCCACTCAGGCACTCTGACACACGACCACACTGGATCCCTGTTCAGAGACAGATGCATCAGCGGATATGTGGGCAGATAATGACAAGACTGTGTGGGGGCCTAAGTCCCATTATAAAGGTAGATTCTCTCGTTAAAGAGACATAGAATTTGTCTTGGTCAGCATGGTGGAAGAGAAAAGGTAAAACATTGGGAGCAACAGCATCGGGGTTTAAATTGAAGATACAGAGTTCACTATGTACGTAATCTTGATTGTACTATTTGAACACAGTAACTTGTAAGTTTAAACACACACACACACACACACACACACACACACACTGTGTGACCAAAAAATATGGTAAATACTTGAAAATTTACTGCAGTAGGACACATTTCCCCTAATCTCCCAGAAAAATTCCCCCTCACTTCAAGCAACTCAATTTCCTGAATGAAGGAAGGTGAAGGGAGAGGTGTTGAGGGGGTTCCTGACAATGCTCTTTTACTAAGGAAACCACCTACGCCTCCACTGGGCACTGTGACCCTCCCTTGTACAGACAATGATGGCGTGCTGCCTAAGCCATGCTTTCGGTTTGCTGCACGAAGATGGGTCCATAGCCCAGTGCTGTCTGCAGACTGCCAGCCCAGGTGGCACAAGCCTCGCTGGACCAGCTGGGGAGCGGGACACCGCCACCTTTCAGGCTGCCTGCAGCCAGCTTCTCTGAGGGCAGGCTGCATGCGCATGGGGAGAGGGGCGGGCCTGATGGTGCTTCCCTGGGACACAGAGATCACTCCACCCTTGGTGACTCCTGTCGCCATGACTGCTGCCATGAGGGGTGCTGGCTTTGTCCCCAGGAGGACAGACCCACCAGGCTGACAGTCTGCTCATGTCTTTCTCTATGGATAATTTAGTTCGGTTTTCTTTTTCTGACCCAAGAGCCTCGGGTCTTCAAGTATTCATGAAACAGTTACAGGCTGACGTACCCTGTGGCTACTGTGAAGCCTCAGACCTGTGTGGTTCTGAACAGCAGCTCTGCGGCTTACCTAATGTCCATGTCAGCCCCTTCCTGGGCTCAGTGGTGCAGGCTGAGTTGTTTATGGAGCGTGCAGAACGAGTTTGCTCAGTGTTCTGGAGGCTGAGGAGGCCCTCATAGGCTGGGGGAGGGCAGCCCATGGTCAGGACAATCTCCTTTTATAATTGAGCCTCTCCTGAGAAAAGTCATAAACCCATTCACCCATGGATTTAGGCACCCACAAGGCAGAGTCGCCCTCAAAGATCCACCTCAAAGCACCACCAACTTGTGACTCTGGAGATTGTATTTCCAACACAGAATTCTGGGAGATACATCATACCACACTGTACCATCCCATCTCATCCTCCCACCCCAACCCTACACCCCACACCCCACTATACCCCACCCCATACTGTACCATCCCATCCCATCCCCCACCCCACACCCCACGCCCCACCACACCCCACACCCCACCATCCCATACCATCACAT
This sequence comes from Ctenomys sociabilis, assembly GCA_004027165.1. Lineage (NCBI taxonomy): Eukaryota > Metazoa > Chordata > Mammalia > Rodentia > Ctenomyidae > Ctenomys > Ctenomys sociabilis. The sequence goes on along the minus strand of PVKA01038018.1, from coordinate 25 downwards.
CCTATCCTCCCACTCCCACACCACA
>PVKA01038017.1:0-20569 GCA_004027165.1 Ctenomys sociabilis | reverse complement strand
GCTGGTGGGCTTTTGATGTGCTTGAACTGTGAGAGCTACAACTTCATCTGTAGATGAATTCACTGATGAGATTGTAATTTGATGACATTACTGGTATGGTATGGAGGCAGGCAGTGGGGCTGTTGAAGGAGATCACAGGGCTGTGACCTTGGGGCTCCACCTGACCCCTTTGTGGCCCTGCCTAGAGGAGAGCAGCTCTGCACAGCTGTGCTCTGTGCCTCATCACAGCATGGAGCCTACTAAGCATGAAGTGAACCTTTCATTGAGCCAAAATAAACTTTTCTTCCCTTAAGTTGTGATCAGCAGCTATGTTGTCACAGTGATGAAAAGCTATCGTCAAGCTTTTGTCCCTAGGTCAAAATTCACTTGTCCATTTTGCCATAAATAATTGCAGGGAGACCTGTCGCTATAGTCAATTTATTCATTGAAATGCTGTAATGATATTATCTCATTAAGCCCTCACAAGAGCTCCAAGAGGTATGTGGTATTGTCTTAATTTTGCAGATGTGGAATCTGAAGGTCAGAGAAGTTAACTAAATTTACATTGTCTGGGGAACTTGTTTCTATCTAACGCAAAAACTCTTGTTTCTAATCATACTATTTCTGTCTCCTTTTGGGAGGTCAGACTGGCTTATTATCCATTCTTATTAGAGTGGATGAACACATTTCCTTGGATGAATTCAGATCTGTGGAATGGCAGCTTAGCTGAAGATATTAAACAAAGACACAGACAGAACCTGATGGCAATTTCTTGGCTGTGGTTATATTTAATGACATTTCTAGTCACTTTCAATTCATTTGCTTCACATTAAACTCTAAATGAATTAGTTTATATTATGAAATTATTTTTGCAGCCTAATTCAGTTCCTATGGGTAGGCATATTTTTAATATTTTGCACTCCACTCGACCTGGGTTTGACATTTGGTGCTCTGCTTGCTTTCTGTGGTGCAGGAATTGCAGTCCCCCTGGATCCCGGTGGCACCAAGGATTTACTATTGTGTTATTAATGAAGCAGGAAGTCCTTTGGGTATTTTTATGTTGTTTGGAAAAATCACTCCGTATGCAAAAGGAAAGAAAAGATTTCCCTTTTTAAATATAGCAAACACCTTAATCACCAGTGAAGGAAATTCCTTTCTTAGAAATCTTACCCTGGCGATCGGGGTGGGAGCAAGAACTGAGCATGCGTCATCTGCTCATCTTAGCATTAGCCTTGCCAAATTCAGTTCTCATTCCAATTTAATAAAAGTCAGAACCAATGAATGTATGTGCATAAATAAAAATGTATACTTAAAAGAAGACCCTGTTCTAGAAGAAACCATCATGTTTTAAAATCATTTTTTTTGCCACTCATAAATTACTAGGCAGGAAATATTTCAGAGTTTGAAGCCATATTTATTTTTTTGTTCCACTAACAGACACAAGGTTTTAGGCTCCTACTTTGTTCTGTGGAGTCAAACAGGTAAGAATCAAGTGGCGGCCTGACATTGTTCTGTGAACTCACACTAGGGCTTTATGATTTAAAAACACTATAAGTGTAATCAAGTAAGATTTAAGCACAGAACCTCAGTGTTTTTGGTTGAGTTTCAGAATTATATCATCCATTCTAAAAGATGGAAAAATCCAGGCCTCACGTGCAAATCCTAACTTTGTTTTTGGAAATAGTGTTCACAGTTGCAAATGGCAGAAATTTATATTCATTTTAATTTGCATTGAAATTCACAATATGTAGAAGGCTCAAAGGTGTGTTGAGCCTGGAGAAGAAAGAATGGAACTGTGGGAATGTATGTATTGTGGTTGGCATGTATTTGTCCCCCCAGAGTCTCATGCTGTCATGAGGAAGGGACTTCCAGAGTTTGAGATTGATTCATGATCAAGGTTGGGATTATGGGTGTGAGCACCACATCCAGCCGGGGGCGGATATCCTGTTGCCACGCCTCCTCCCATGTGTTCTTGCCCGCCGCGCCACTGTGCTGCTGCCCTCTGCCGGGTGCCCCTCTGCCTTGGAGCCAGCTGACTGTGGACTGAGGCCTCCATTAACGGTGAGCTAAATAAACCTTCCCTTCCTTCACCTGGGTGTCGGGTGTTTGTCCAATGAGAGAAGAGTAACTATTGGCAAATATGCAATTTTTGTAAATGTTTAATGAAACATTTATTTTCTCTCCAGGAATTATTAAACTAATAGTGTATTTTATAGCCCCCGATTTTTTATTTTTTATTTTTGGGTAAAATATCTCAATTTTATTTTATTTATTTATTTTTGTTTTTGGCTTTTCATTTGTGATTTTCTGTAATGTCTCCAAGCTTTTTGTTTTAATTTTAATTTAATTTTTTTAATTTTTGTTTTATTGAAGTACAAATATCAATGAGACAGTTTTAAGATACCTTGAAAAGATGGATTTGATAAATTAATACATTGCAAACTGTTTTGATAATGTCTTGGTATCATAGAAGGTGCATACATGATACCATACTTACAGACATTATTATACCGTATGTCTATCATTAAATAAAGAGAGTGTAGCTGTTTGCATATCTTATTTTTTACACCTGGATCACATCAAAAATTCAATAATTAATACTTTCTACCTTGTCATTTTCCTAGTGGTTGTCTATAGTACTAGAAGCCGACATAATATCCTGTCCAATCACCCTTAGTGCAAATCTTGCCTCTCATAGGATTATGTAGAAGCACAGTGTCATCTATCCCAATTGTACTGTCTATGCACACACATCATGATTTTTCCTTTCTATACCCCTTCCTTTGTCTACACCTGTCAAAGGTGGGCACTCCATTGTCATTCAACTAACTTAGGTGCTTGAACTCGACAACACAATCCAACACAGTCCAGCATTCCACAACAATAGTGAGTTATTCAAAGAAGTTGTCGACCATAGCCATTATCAATTGAGTCAGATAAGGTAAAGTGAATGGCATATGTTGCAGGATACTAATCAGCTTTTCTTCTGGATGGTTAACAACCTAAGTTCACAAATCAGAGTTGGAGAAATAGAAGAGCCACAAGGCCAGCCAACATTTTGACTCTAGCCTTTCAAGGTCAGCAAAGACTCAGGACATAGGAGAACCTGTACTGCAACATCGTGAAACTCAGTTGAGCTCCAAATTTTCTGAAGAAGGAGATTATGGAGCCACAGAGGAAAGAGACTGAAGTTCTACAGTGTGCCTGGGGAGAGACACTTGGAGAGAAAACTTTCTCTCAAGCTCTCACAGAGAGCAAACTGGTCAAGCATTGGCCGTGACTCATCCACATGGATGACACAGACAAAGGATCTACAGAATAATGTACAGGACTACAAGATAAACCCTGAGGGGACTTCACTGACCACATAAGAAACATAAAGTACATGAGTTGGTATATAAGTCTTGCTCTATCTAGGTCTTAACCATCCAGCAGAAAAGTATAAAAATGAAGTATACATCATGGGGCCATAATATTAAGCTGAGCTGTAAAAAGCCCCCTATTTTTTAGAGCAAACATAGCACCTATTTTAAGTTTATCTCCTTTGCACCATAATTTCCTTTGTTCCCTCTTAAATTACCAGGAAAGCTTTGCTAAATAGTACTCTCTGTATTGATGATAGTTTGGGAGAATTAAGCAGGGAGACTGTCGTTGGTGATAACAAGCATGGTGAGTGATGAAATGTGATTTAGGAAAACCCAGCCACCAAGGAATATGTTAATGAGATACAAACGCAGGAAGTGATTATCAGAGCCTGTGGGCATATGAATGAAAGAGGTGAGGATGGGCTTAGGATGGGATCCAGACTAATGGCTAGATTATCTTCTAATCTAATAAACTGGAATATGATAAATTGTTGTGCTTAAGCTTTTAATTGCGGTGAAATTCACATAACCTAAAATGCATAATGTAGAATCAGCCATTTTAAAGTGAATTTGGCAGCATGTAACCTCTTCTGTCTAGTTTCAAACATTTTCATCTCCTTCTCTGTTCACAATGAAGGGCCAAAAATATTTGTGTTATATAAACCTTACAGAATGGTCACATTCTCTTGTGTTATAATGTCGCTGTACTTAAAAAGTATTCACCTGGAAATTTTGGTGCCAATCTTCATTTTTTGGTATAAGTTAGTGCAGCAGCACTTAATTTGTGCTTAGCAGCTTGGGCTTTTGGAAGACTGCTTGAGGCTATATGGTACAATGCCTCTTCTCCTCCCCTGAAGCATTGTGCCTCTTATTGTGTGGCCTTCCGTGCTCTGCTCATGGGTTGAGCACTTGGGGTAGGACCTGAATATGAAAATGAGGCAGGCTTCGTTCTCTGGTGGAAATATACTTTTCAATGGGAGAGACGTTCTGCCAGAGAATGCACAGGTGAAAGGGACTCAGAGGAGGAATGCCCAGCAACTCTGGGAGGGAAAACAGATTTAAGAGGGCTCCAGAGAGGAACTAATGCCTGAGCCTTTAAAACAGGTATATGGAAACTAAGATGTAAAGAAACTTTAACAGATTCCGTGTTGGGAGGTTGCAGAAAGCAGCCTTTTCTGAAACCATTGCTCTTGGTAAGGATCTGCCAGCAGGTCTGGAAGGGAGTAGTGAGGCCCCATTAACTCAGATGTGGAGTTCAAAAGTCCACCCAGCTCCCAAGTTCCCAATGGGGTCACAGTTCCATTTCTTTCTATTTTTTTTTAAGATCATAATTCTGAGACATTCTATTAACAATCTATACTAACTCTAATCTTGATCTTTGAGTGTGCCATTTTCTGGGAATCAATTCTGTAGATATTTTTCAGATGCTTAGATACATGATCGCAAATTTTCACAGTGACCTGTCAAAATAGAGCTCATTCGCCTCACCCAGCATAGGGGAAAAATGAGGTTTTGAGATACCTTAATCCTACTCTTAAATAGCAAAGATAGATTTGCTCTGGCTTGGTATTTCTACTGTACCAGGGCATTTCCATAGTACTGTACTCCAAAGAAGCATAAAGAATCTAGAGGAATTTATCAAGTAGCATTTCAAAGGACTGAGTTGAATGTCTGTTTCATGTGTGGGGAGGTAACATAGGAAAGGATGATAAAAATAGCTGGTAAGCATTTGCCTCCTTTTCCCATTATTTGTGTTTCAATATTTAAAGACATTTTCATCAGAATGTCTTCAGAAAGTAAAGGTTGTCAGTGTTACGACACACAATGTGTGTTTAACAAAATTCAGAGTCATAGAATCAGAGGGCAGCTCTATAACTGAGTTTCTAGAGTAGAAACTATGTTTTTTTTTCTTTGCTCTTCTTTTCTTTTCTTTCTTTCTTTTTTTTTTTTGGCCTCCTTCATCCCAACACCCATCATCCTCACCCCTTACTCAGAACTCTACTGTAGCTTTGGTATTTAGCAAGTACTGGACTGAAATGGGGCAGTGTTATAAAACCAGGGCACCACTCTGTGCCTTCATCTTCATTTTCCTCTTATATACAGTTATTGAGCACCCCATATCTATTTTAAAGTTGTTGAACACCCCACATTTATTTTTAGAATCTTCTGGCAATATCTTATACTTATTCTGGGGTAGTCAGAATAGCTTCACAAATAGAACCTATGAACATGTTCCATTCCATGACACTTGAAGCTTTGAGGATGTACTTATGATTACAAATTTTAGGATAATGAATCTTGGATTATCTGAGTGGTCCAATCTAATCATAAAGACCATTAAAATCAAAGGGTTTTCTTTGCCTGATGTTAGAACAATGCAATCAATGAAGTCAAGGAGATTTAATGTAGTAGTCTAGAGCAAGCAGTTGTCAAAGTATGTCCTCTGAAGGTCCCTGAGGCTGTTGTATAGAATATGCAAGGTTCAGCCTATTTTCAGAATAGCACAGTAGTCATGAGTTTAATATTTTCTGTAATTGTTGTTGTAAACTATATTGGACAAGAACCAAATCAAATTCAATGTTTATAGACTTCTGGAAAGATGGTGGAGCAACAACAAATCAATTTTTGCAAGGTTTGAAATGCAGGCACTGGAAAACAACATGGGGAAGAAAAGGATGGAAGTGGATTCTTGAGAACCAGAAGGATCCAAGGGGAAAACTGGAGCCCATAGAGAAAGGGAAAATGTTGACCTCAGTGCCCCCCCCCATAAAAAAAGGAGGGAGAAATCTGCACTTTCTCCCCAGCTCCTGGGCTTGTGGGATGGGAGAGAAAGATCACACCTACAGAGACACAGTGAGGGTAGGTGAGTCCAGAGGCCTCAAGGGAGAAGCGTGCCGCTGGAGTAGTGCAGTGGATGCTGTGGACTCCAACAGCTGGTGACTGCAGTCTAAGTTCCGATGTCTCCCCTGAGGAGGGTGCTTGCCTGATGCCATTTTATAGAGGGATCAACAGAACCCAGAACTCAGACATAGTGGGTAGACTTTTTCTCAGGACTTCCACTCTTGTAATCCCACAGTGGCTGGATGAAGGACAGCCATGGGAAATATCCAGAATCAAAAAGAGCCAACATCAGGCCAGCAAGAGACATCCAGAGTGTTATAAGCTGAAAAACTCAGGCCATACCCCTGTGATCAGAGCCCAGAATCAGTCCGAACTTCCGTGGTGTTTAAACCACCAGAACTGGTGCACCACCCTCATCCCACTGCAAGCTTGCTGGGATCGTCCAGCGTGAATCAGGCTGTTTGCTTCCTTTGCTTGCTAGTGAAAGCAGAGTCACACACTGACTGGACACTGCCACAAAAATGTCGACACCAGAAGATAATCATGGGCTTGAAATCACAGAGAAATCTTCTTAGTTTGCATTTAGTTTTCTTTTGATGTTGTTTGCATGCTTTCTTTGATCATTTATTTTAATATTTATTTTTTATATATTCACTTATTTATTTAGTGTTGGGGATTGAACTCAGGCCTTGCCAGACAGGTGCTTCTTCTACTGAGCTATCTCTCTGGTCCTGGTTTTAATATTTAGATCATTGATCCGCTTTAACTTTAGTTTAGTGTGTAGTGATAGACATGGGTCTAGTTTTGGCCCTAGCAGGTACAAAACTAGTTTTTCCAGCACCATTTGTTAGTGAAGCTATCTTTCTTCCAGTGAAGATATTTGGCTCCTTCATCAAAGTTAAGGTAGCTGAGTGTGTTTGTAATTATGTCTGCATTTTCTAACATATTTCACTGACCCTAAGGTTTTTTTTTTTTTTTTTCAATACCATGCTGATTTTATCACCATATCTTTGTGGGATAATTTCAAGTCAGGGATTATGTCGCCTCCTGCCTTACCTTTGCTACCCAGAATTATGTTTTTATTTTAGGTCTCTTCTGTTTCCAAATGAATTTTAGGACTGTTTTCCCTAGATCTTTGAGGTACACTAATGGTATTTTGATTGTGATTGCATTAAATCTCTACAATGGTTTTGGGACTATGGCCATTTTACAATGTTGATGCAAAGAATATCCTTCCATTTTTTGATATCTTCTTCAATCTCCTTTTTCAATATATAGATCTTATACTTCTTTTTTAGATAGATTCCTATGTAATTCATTTTTAAAAAATTCTTTTAAAAATGTATTTAGTATAAGGTCTACAGGGTCTGACCACATAGATCAGACTCGAAGTGATTCTCCTGTTTCAGCCTCCCAAGTGCTGGGATTGCGAGCATGTGCCACCACATCCAGTTTCAGTCGCCATCTCAGCGTGCCCCAGGGATGGGAATGACACAGCACTCCAGGGTGTGCACTTCATTTTTTTTTTCTTTTGATGTTGTTGTGAAAGTTGTGATCCCTACTTTCTCTTCCATTGAGTTTTTTGTTTGTGCACAGGAATGCTATTGATTTTTGAGTGTTGACTTTGTATCCAGCTATGCTACTGAATTTGCTCATTAAATATAGAGGTCTTTTGGAAGAAATTTGGGCTCTTATGTGTACAGTATCATGTCATCTGTGAATAATGACAATCTAACTTTTTAGGGCAGGGAGATGGCTCAGTGGACAATCTAACTTTTTGTTGGTTTGTCACAGACAGCTTTTATTAGATTAAGGTAAAGACCATCTATTCCAATTTTTTATATGGTTTTTATCATGAATGAATGTTAGCATTTTTCAAATGCTTTATTTGCATCTGCTGAGAACATTATGTAGCTTTTGTCTTTTTCTCTGTTGACATGGTGTGTTATATTTATTGATTAGCATATGTTCAATATCTCTGCACCATTGGGATGAATCCCATTTGGTCAGGATGTATAATACGACTGATGATTTTCTGTATTCTATTTGCTAGTATATTCTTATCGGGGATCATTACTTCTATGTTCATTAGTGAGATTGGACTATAGTTCTCTTTTTTCTTTTTTGTATGGGATTTTATCTGGTTTTGTTGTCAGGGTGATACTTGCCTCCAGGATGAGTTAGGGAGTATTGCTTCCCTTCCAATTTCATTAGAATTTTCCAGTATTAGCATTAAATTTCTCTAAGTTTCTTGTAGAATTCAACAGTGAATCTATCAGGACCAAGGGATATTTCTTTGGAAGTTCTAATTACATTTTCAATCTTATTAACTGTTATTGGGCTAGTCAAAATTTTTTATATCTTTTCGATTCATCATAATTTTTATATCTTTTTGATTCTTCATAATTTTTTTGGAATCTGTCCATTTCTTCTGTGTTTCCATCCTATGAGAGTAAAGGCATTAAGAAATTTTGTAAAAATTATTTATTTATTTATTTATTTGGTACTGCATCTCACTGCAGCTTGGGCTCATAGTGACCCTCTTGTCTCGGCCTGTTGGGGTTACAGGACTGCAGCACCATGCCTTGTCTCAGTGGCCGGCATGGCTTCTGGGGCTGGCAGGGCACGCAGTACCAGGGATTAAACCTGGGACCTTGCGCTTGCCAGACAGGTGCTTAGACTGCTGAGCTATATCCCCAGCCTGACAGTTAAGATTTTTGAAATAGGTACTGATGAGCTTCTGAATTTCCACACTACCTGTAATGATTTCACCCTTGTATTCCTCAATGTGTGGATCTGAGTCTATTCTTTCTTTATTGTTTATATTCTTGACTAAGGGTTTCTCAATGTGACTTATTCTTTCAGAAAACCAACTCTTCAGTTCATTAATTTTTTGTATTGTTTTCATGGTCTCCATTGTGTTCATCTGTACTCTGATCTTTGTTGTTTCCTACCTTGTATGGGCTTTGGGTTTATCTTGCTTTTCATTTTCTAGAAGCTTGAGGTATAACATTAAGTTGTTTATCTGTGCTCATTCTGTTTTCCTGAGGTGAATTCACCACTATAAATTTCTCTCTTAAGATTGATTTCATTACATCCCATATATTCTGATTTGTGCCACCTACATCTTCCTTTCGTTACATTGTTTAATTTCTTCCTTAATTTCATCTGCAACTGTTGGTTATTTAAGAGGCTGGTGTTGAATTTCCATGTGTTTGTGGAGCTTTTGCAGTTTCTTTTGAAATTTTAGTGCACTATGGTCAGGTAATAAGCATGGGATAATTTCAATTCCTGTGCATTTACTTAAGCATGTCCTGTGTGCTAGTATACCATCTACTTTAGTGAACATCCTGTGTGCAGCTGAGAAGAGCGAGCAGTCTGATGATGCTGGATGGCACACCGAAAACATCTGCTAGGTCCACTAGTCCACGGGTTCGGTTCAGTTCTGATATCTCTTTGTTGAGTTTTTTGTGTAGTTGATCTCTTTGTGAAAATGGGGCATTGAGATCTTCCATCACAATTGTCCTATTGCTTATTTGATTTTTAAGTGTATTAATAATTGTCACATATAGTTGGATGCTCCTGCATCTGGTACATATATGTTTGTCATTGTCATTTCTTTCTCTTGAAATTTTCCCCTAAAAAGTGTGCAGTGACCTTAGTCTCTCTTAATCAGTTTTGTTTGAAGTTCACATTGTCTGCAAACAGAATAGCTACCTCTGCTTGTTTTCTGAGTTTCTATTGCATGGAAGATTTCTTTCCATCCTTTAACTGTTAGTCATGAATTTATTTTTGCATCATATGTTTCTTGTCTACTGCATGTTGTTGGATCTTGTTTTTTGATCTACTCTGCCAATTTCTTTTCATTGGTATATTGAGGCCATTTGTATTGATAGCTACAACTAATTTGTATTAGCTTATCTTTGTCATATTAGTTTTCTGCTGTTGCTTTCTTGCTTATACTCTCTTTTTAATGCTTGCCTTGCCTGGTGGTTTCTTTTAATGTTGTTCTTGGAATTGTAGTCATTTTTATCTCTTTCTAGAATATTATTCAGTACTCTTTGTAGGGTTGGTTTGGTGGTCGTGAATCTCTTCAAAATTTTTTGTCATAGAAGTGTCTTATTTCTCCATTAGTTTTGAAAGAGTTTTTCAGTGTATATCAATCTGCATTTGAAATTGTTTGCTTTCAGGACTTGAAATTTTTCAGTCCAATATCTTCTTGACTTAAAGGTTTGTGTTGAGAAGTTGAGCATTATTCTAATGAGTTTTGCTTTATAATGTTCTGTTTATTTTCTCTAACAACTTCTAATATTCTGTTTTGTTCTGAATATCTGGGATCTTGATTATTGTATTTCTGGGTGTAGATTTGTTTTTATCATGGCTGTTTGGAGTTCTATATAACTTACTTTTCTTTATGTCAGGTTCTGTTCCCGTGCTTAGGAAATGCTATTAAGAAATGCCAAAATTTCTTCTCAGCTATTAGGAAATGCTATAATTTCCTATGCTAATGGAAATTATTACTTCTGCAAATAGTTGTTTTCTGTCATTTGTATTGAATTCTGCTTTTTTATTGACTGCTCTTATTCTTATGATTTTTTTTGCATAATCTTGCAGCTGTCGAATCGTCATTTCCTTGTCCTTAGTTGTCTTTAAGGGATTTTTCCTTTTTTATGGCCATCTCAGCCAACCCTGAGGGCGGGGCTGGGGCAGCATGTGGATCAAACTGTAGTCCCCTGTGCCTCCCCAAGCTTGCCTGCCAGGCACTTCAGACTACTGAGCTGTACCACTGACCCTGAGTTTTCTTTTTTTTTTATTTTTTGATCACTAGCTGTGATCCTGTTTTCAAGGTTTAAAAGTGTATCCTCAGTTTCTTTCAAGCAATCTTGCCAGTTTTCAATGGAACTTTAAATTCACTTGATAGTCTATTTTCTTCTATTGCTCATTCAAGGTTTCCTTCATTTTCTTATGCAGCACCATTTTTCTAGTTTACATCTTCACTAACTATGCTGAGCAATTCCTTTATTACAATTATCATTTCTTCTTTTACTTGAGACATTCCTGATCTGACTTCCTCTGTCTCATAAATTTGTTGCTTTACTTCAGTTGGCATCATTTCAGAAATTTCAGGTGTGTCTCTTCTAACTTCCTTCATGTCAGTGTCTCTTGGACTTGCCCCAGGTGGGCTGGAGGGCTGAGACTGCATTTCATTTGTGTTTTTTCAAAAAAAATTTATTTTGTTTTCTGTGTTTATTTTTGTGAATTTTTGTTGTAGCTATATCACTAGTTTTAGGGCCTCTCTAGGAAAAGTCTCTTCTTCAGTGATATCTTCGGTGTGTAGGAGGTTCTTGGTTTGTGTCTGTCACAGGATTCTATTTTCCCAATTAATTAAGAATGAGATGCTGGTATTTCTTTGGCTTAGTCTCCAATCTTTTCATGTTGGACTGTGATGAGGTTACTATCCCCAACTGATTACAACAGATATGACATTCTTACTGATGTCGGGTAGTTAGCGATAACAACAGCATCAAGAATAGTTTAGAAACTGACAAACTGTGGTGACTATTGATTCTGTTTTCCACCATTGGAACAAAGTCTATACTTATGTAACAGACCAATCTTAAATTAGGAGTTTGCATGCAAAATGTTTCCCCTTGGTGGAATGGTTTTACCTTGCGGTGTAGTATTTATTTAGAAAGGATAATATATATAAAAAAAGAGAAGTAGAAAGGAAGTGGAGCATGGCTGGAAGACAAGGGATGATTATGAAAAGTTTGGGAAACTAGAGAACAGGGTGCAAAATAAAGAAGTACTAATGTAGGGGTATCTAAACTTGGTCTCTGGGTTGGGGAATGGGTTTAATTTTCTGTGGCTGCAATTCTCTCCAGCCATTTAAGAGAGAGAGAGAGAGAGAGAGAGAGAGAGAGAGAGAGAGAGAGAGAGAGAGAGAGAGAGAGAGGAAGAGAGAGGAAGAGAGAGAAAATAAAAGAAAAAGAAAAAAATTAAGAAAAAAAGAAAAATAAAACAAGACAAAATTAAATTACATTTTTAAAAAGAGGGTGGCCCTGCTCATCTGATTCCATTCCATGTGTATTTGTCCCTGAACACAATACCGACTCACATTTCTATCCAGCAGTGCCTGTCACTGTGTGTACCCGCGCTGGGGCCCTACTGTGTGCTGGCGTTCCCCTTGTCATTTTCATTTGGTTCCGCTGATGTAGGGGGGCGCTGGTCACCAGGATTCTCCCAGTGGACTGGCTGGCGGCTCTGCGGTGTAGCTCTGATTTGACTATACCCTTTGTTAAATCCTGGACCTGTGGCTGATTTTGTGGCAAAATAAGAGCATCTGTGGTTTTCTAGATGGTGCGCGATGCTGCTGTCACTGCTGAGTGTGAGGGCAGTTCCACAGCTGTTCTACTACTAAGTTTCTCCGGGGGGGACGAACAATACCATATTTCAGTTCCAAGGAAATGTGTCCTATCCCAAACAGACAGCAGCCTCTCATCCCTAGCACATCGAAGTGACAGGAATTTGAGAAAAATGCAGAAGCCAACAGCTAGCTATGTTCTTCTATTTAGAGCTAGAAGAAGCTCTAAATGTCGGCATTTTCCAAGAGGTCCTGATAGGAGTAATAAAAATACTTGCTGTAAACAATTTATAAGCACTGATACAGAAAACAAACTTTAAAAACCCAGAATATGACAAAACGTGAACGCGAAATTCAACCGCAGACCTCCAGCTAACCCGAGGCAAATCCAGGCACAGAGACAGAAAAGGTCAGCAGTGACCAGCTGAACTTGAGGAACACCTCGTGGCACAAGCAACGAAGTAGATGAATGAGTCAAAACGCGGTGAGGGTGGCTTCCACGTCTAGCAGCAAAGGAAGCTCATAAAAGCACCGGCGTGCTCTCAGCTCCTTGATACTGGGGCCAGCACCGTGGAACTGTTGACTCTTCCCCTGAAGCCAAAATGATCATGAAAAGTAAACGTTTTTAATGGACTCAGGACATAGAGGCAGTTAAGACAGTGGAATAAAAGCAAGCACAGAGACTTCTAGAACTGATTCAGAAAACAACAAAACCAATGGAATAAATGTGTTACCAGTGAAGGAGAATATTCTGAGGGACATGAATGGCAATGTACCTTTTAGTACTATTTTTTTTTTTTTTTCTCTTTTCATGGTTCTGGGGGTTGAACTCATGGCCTTGTACATACTAGCTAAGCACTCTACCACTGAGCTCCAGCCCCAGCTCTGCAACACACTAGTTAAAAACCTTAAACATTCATAGTCTTGTAAAACCACTGAAAGCTAAGTTCACACATAAAATGGTAGGATTCATTGTATTTTTCATTGTCACGGATACAGTATACAGTTTCACTTAATAATGAATGAGGGAAAATGTCATGGTTTATATTTAGATGTCTCCTTACAGCCATATGAGATCATAGGTGGGCTTTTGGAGAGATGGTTGCATCTCGGGGGCTCATACTCATCAATGGATTCATCCTCTGGTGAGCTCAAAGCTAAAAGTGATGTTGGGAGTTGAGGCCTGGTAGAGGAAGGTGGTCCCTGGGGTGTGGTCTGAGAGGGTCTTGCCCTTTCCTCCACCCTTGATCACTGTTGGCTTCCATCTCTACGCCATGCCACCCTGCCTTGTCTTGGAGAGAGTGGACTGCAGAGCCAGGAGAAGATGGACTGACATCCTTACAAACTTTGAGTCAAAATCAAATGCTTTTGTCTTTGAGTTGTAGGTATCAGATATCATGTTTTAGGAAGGAGAAAGCAATCAAGACAGAACAGGCAACATAATTAATCTCAATAAATCTTGACCTCCGAGTTCATGGCTTTTTCATATGCTGAGTGACAACTACAAATCACCTATTAAGTAGTGTTTCTATTTTAATTTTAAAATAGTTGCTTTAGTGAAAAGTAAATGTGTCATTGTGCTTTGAGCTGAGGTAAGTGCTTTTCCCCACCAGTAGCATTGTTCTTCAAAAAATAAAAAAGGGAGGAGAGGGAAAGAGGGAGAGGGAGAGGGAGAGAGGGGGAGGGATGCAGACAGGGAGAGAAGGAGGGATAGAAGAGGAAGGAGGTGGGAGACAGAGAGAGAGAGAGAGAGAGAGAGAGAGAGAGAGAGAGAGAGAGACCCTGCTGACAGGTAGAATGATGGAATTGTTCAGATTTGGGTATTTGGTAGTTATTTTCCTGACAATGAATTAAATAAGTTCCAGCTTGTCACTGGCTGTGTTTCTTGCCAATGAAAACATGTGAGCTTTCTAACAAAGCTTAAAATTTTGGAAAACCTGAACCTGTCACCATAACTTGACAGATTCTCAATACTTGAAAACTGATGAAGTCAGTGGTGCTACTATATATATAGCAATAGAACAAGTAACTTTTTCATGTTATAAAATAGACTGTATATCTGCACTAGCTGACACATCTGATTGGATCGATATTTTCCAAATGAACACTGCACCATGTTACAAAACCATACACTGGTAAACAAAACACTGAAAATGCCAGAAATGCCAGAAAAGTTTTATTGCTGTGATTTCATAGTCTACATCTTAAAAACCTACCACTTTTTAAATTTGTCATGGTAAAAAGTCTAATCATAATGACTGCCAAAAAGCTCAAGACGGCCTTTCTAACTACGTGTATCCACATGAGATCAGATTTTCTGCCTTGTACTTCAACCAGAACTTCATTTCCTCCATTGACTAACCCTCTGCCTACTCCTCTCTCCCTTCTTACCATTTTCTTACCCTTCCTGTTATTTGGTAATGCCTTTTCTACCCTCTAATTCTATGGATCAGCTACTTTAGATTTCACATTATAAGTGAGATCATGCAGTATTTGCCCCAGGGTACTTGGCTCATGTCATTTAATAGAATTATTCACAGTTGCTCTATGTTGTCTCCAATGACAAATTTTTATTTTTTTGGCTGAATAGCATCCATTATAAATATAACAAATGCTGAAATAAATGGACACGCTCAGTGCCTCAGTCCAACCATTATACAGTGCATGCATTGGAGCATCACACTGCACTACCGAGACGTGCATAGTTATCTGTCAATTAAAAATAAAATAAAGCTTTAGAGTCAGGCATAGTGACACATGCTTGTCATACAAGCGTGCAGGAGGCTGAGGCAGGACTTCTGTGAGTCAGAGGCCAGCCTAGGCTACGTAGTGAGTTCATGGACAGCCAAACTACGTGAGAACTTCGCTCGAAAAAACCCCAAAAAACGAAGAGCAAAACCCTAAACCAAATGAGAAAAAAATCATATTGCAACAGACTGAATGCAGAGCAGATATGAGAATTCAGCTTTTATTAAGTAACACTAAATAGTTGGAAAAACTGTAAGATATACTCCTCTTTTCACTACTTTTTTTTGAAACTGGGTAGTATTAATGAAAATATTGCATTTGTGTAAATATATAATTTATTATTGTTCCTCAATAAATTATTATGCATATTATATTTTAGTTTAATTTCTAATATGACAAATATAATAGTGATAAATTGCAGCAAAAGTCTCCTTAGGGTTCTCAGAAGTCTAAAGAGTGACTATTACCTACTGAGCCCCAGTGAGAAGCAGACAACATGTAGACAAATTGGCTGGCTCCACATTTGTTCTCCAGAGCCAGCTTAAACTAAACTCAGAGCTAGTTTTATATATTTATTTATTTATTTTTTTCAAAGCTGATTAATAGGACATTTTCAATAGTTAATATATTTTACATTGTTATCCTAGTGGTTATCCATAGTACAAGAAGCAGACAGGATATCCTGCCCAAACACTATTACTACAAATCTTTCCTCTCATATGAATTAAGTGAAAGTAGCTGTTTATCTGTCCTAACTATTCTGTATATACAAATACAAAATGGTTTTTCCTTTTTAACTCCCTTTCTTTGTTCAGTCCTGTCAGAGATGGGTATTCTATTGGCATCTAAATACTATAGGTGCATCAATTCAGCAAAACAATCCAACACAGTCCAGCAGTCCACAACAGTAGTGGGTTATCCACAGAATTTGTTGACTAGAGCCATTCACAGCTCAGTATATTAATATGGCTTTTCTTTATATACCTTGTTTTTATACCTTTCTGCTGGATGGTTAAGACCAAGATAAAGCAAGACCTATAAAACAAGAAATGTAACTTTTGTACCTGATAAGGTCTGTCACATAACCTCAGGATTTATCCTGTAACCCTGTACCTCACTTTGTAGATTCCAGAGCTGGTTTTCATTTAACTTAGAAAGTCTGGTCCTTGTAGTATTTTAAAAAATTGTTGAAGCTTGATTGTGTTGTTAATATTTCCATGTTAAAAGGTTTATGAGAAGCAAATGTTTCAATTCCCTCTTTTTTTGTATTTTTATTTTAGGGAAGGGTCTACAGGTGTTCAGGGTCTCACTACTAGGTTGGATTTGTAGTGATCCGCCTGTTTACAGCCTTCCAAGAGCTGGGATTACAGGTGCACAACACCATGCCCAGTCTCAATCACCATCTCAGTGCACCCCGTCATGGTAGGCCCAGGTCGAATATCTTGAAAGATAGCATAGAATGGCCTTGGGGGTCCATATCCGACATGGCCCTTGGCCGAGGTCGCAGTTGCCCTTTTCTGGGCATGTTTCACAGTCCTCATCGATCCTTCCCACTCCCAGCTGTGGCACCCTCTGGTTAGACCTGCTCTTCCTGAGTCATTGCATGGTTTGCTCAGCTCCTCACTGGTAACGTCTAAGGTATGCAGTTTCCTTGGTGGCAAGTGGGTGAGAAGGGGGGATTGTACCTGGAGAGTTTTCTCCTGCTACCATCACAAGATGGCAAGAGTTCATGTCAGGAAGCTATGAGACATATATCTGAATTTGGGCAAGGGCCTGTGTTAAGGCTCATTTCTTGCACATTCCCTAAAACCCTGCTGCTTACTATGGCGAGTGGATGGGCATTTAGTGCTAACAGGGTAGCTGAAGTGGGAGTTTGGGTTCAGGAGCCAGAATGTGTGTATTCAAAACCTGTTCCTACTCTTTGATAGTTCTGTGCCTTGACAAGTTACTAACCCCTCTGTGTTTCTGTCTCTGTACTGGGAAGATTAAGAGATTGTATGTGACAAGCTCTTAAAACAGCATCTGGCACATAGTAACCCCTTGTATAGACGAAATGTTTGGATTCCTCTGAAATCTGTGTGTTGACACCCCAGTGCCCAATATGCAGCTGTTCCTAATTCTTATGATGTTAATTCCTCCTAGGTGAGGACCTTAAGGTGTAAGTAGGTTCTGCTGTGATTACTGCCCTTGTAACCATAGACTGGAGATCTGGTTGTCTGTCTAGACCATGTCAGGATATAGCAGTGCAGTTTTCCGCAAGAGCCTTGATTGTGGATGTCTTTGACCCTAGAACTATGAGAAATAAATTTCTGCTTCTTAGCCCATTTGGTTCGTGATATTCTGAGATAGCAATTTGAGTAAGATAACCCCAGAATTGTTATATAATTTGCATTGTTCTTTTGAGCTGAACTTGAGTGTGGTTTTGAAAAGGAAAATAAAATTCTTTATGATTTTGCAAACCGACGTCTGCCATTCCTACCTCACTTCACAGATCCCAGGGATTCTGGAATGAGTCTATAATTCCCAACAGATACTTTACAGTGACATAGAGCATCATATCATGTCACTTGTGAACAGCCCAAGCCACAAAACCCTGACAATCTACAATGAATTAGAGCTTGACCACAGAGAACATTAATAAGCCTTCATTTATTCACTCATTTTATTCATCATTTCTGGATTTATTAAGTATCTATCGAGAGCTCACTATGTATGAGGTACATGGACACATGGAATTTCATGTCCTGGTTTGGGATTAGAAAAAAAAAACATATGATATTTCTGTACTATGGTGTGTAAACATTTTAATTCTTTGTTAGAAACAATAATTCACATTTTCTTGGAATTTTTAAAGAAGTTATTTTTAATCAGAGGCAACTTTACCCAAATGAAGTAAATCACTGACAACAAATTGCCTTGAAAAGAGAAACAAGACCACAACTCTTAGAAAAAAGTTCTGTAAGTACCCAATTTATTCATAAAACAATACAGGTTAAATATTTATGAGTTTTCAGTCATACATTTTTGCCATTGTTCCCAAAATGTTGTGCATTTGGCTGATATGTATTTGCAAGATTAGGGTCTATAATTATAACTCTGGAAATCATACAAGGCATTTGATCTGCTTATTAAATACCTCCCCTTGTCAAACAAACAGCAAACTGATTATTTTGATATGTGATTTACCTAACCATCTCTCTGATAAAAAGTAAGTTCTACTTTGTGTCTTTTATGATTGTGAAATGCTTGTCCATTTCTCTAAGAGAAGATTAAACAAGTGAAACATTTATTCTTCCATTGGAGACTAGCCAACCTGTGTTGAAACAAAACACCTCTGCCCTAAATAATGATTTCAGATATTTCTGCTTGTACAGTTTGCTCTCAGGAATGATTTCAAAAAGTCAAAAGGAAGCGCCACATTAAGCTCCAGGATCAAGTTAATACAATGGATATCTGGGGAGCCACAGTGCACGGCCACTTGCCATGGGCCAGAACCCATGTTGTGGTTCCACTGAAGACTCTGAGGTCATTCCTAGGGATGATATAAAACACTGGCACAGCATTGTGTGACACCTCCTGTAAGATAGCAGCATCTCGTTTTGAAATGCTGCCCCATTTCTATTGTTTTATTATTTTTTTATTACTTTTAAAATAAAAAAGAGAGAGAGCAGAAGCAGCAAGCCAGGACACTCGCCAGTCTTGTTAAAGAAAGAGGTGTGAGTATAAAGCAGTGGGACTGGCTTGAGGTGTGCACTTCTGGCATCAGTCTCATTGCTTTCCACTCTCACCTCTGAGACAGGCCAGACCTTTATACTACTGGCAGGAAAAGTGTGGTCTCAAGCAGATTGGGTTTGTCTGGTTTGTTCCAATGATCTCTCTTATGAAACCCTAAACTCTAGAACCCCATTAGGCTCAGTGCAGTCCAAGAATTGCATAAGCAGCACCTGAGATCTTGTTAGAGGTGCAGAATCTCGGGGTCCACACAGATTTACTACACCAACCTCTTGATTTCACCAAGGAATCTTAGATGATTCATGTGTGCGTCAGTGTGAGAGGCAATGGGTGGGCTGAGTGCCTCAGACCCACTTCGGTAAGACTGCCTTTGGGTGTTAACATTCCCTAGTGGAGAGACCACTCTTAGCAGGGTGGAATTATAGATAACAACTGCAGAAATAGTGTGAGGGTTCTTCTTTTATTATTTTAAACATGCAAAATACAGTCCATGCATCTGCCATTTTGAAAAGTCTCTCATCCTGGATGTCGCAGATAACACCAAGTACACTTTGGCTATCAACATTCAATAAATGTTTCAAAATGCTTTACAGTGTAAAGATAATAAGAAATTTAGCAAAATTTCAACAAACCTGTATAAAAATGGATCAATATACCATTTTAGTTCAAGGTGGCATGCTGCAAAGAGGAAGTTATTATCTATGTTCCTTTGTAAAAAGTCTTCACAACAACAGGGGAGCAGTTAGATCCAGGCCTTGGGGGCTACACATGCAAAAAAATTTCTCGGTTAAAAATCACCAAAACGTGCTATTTTTAAATGTGTGTTATTTTTTTTAAATACAGGAGAAGTATTAAATATTAGCAGGAATAGTATTTCAGAACTCTGTAAAAGTGTGCAGGATTCATGGTGCTAGTGTCCTGGAAGAGTCGTAGACTTCTGAGGAACACTTGGGTTTAATTCCTTTGCCATTGTAATAGTCCACAACCTGGTTTGGGACTTCCGCCAACACACTCTTTGCAAGAGCAGCTGGAGATGCCTGCAGAGAAGAAGAAATTACCACGCCTTTAGCTCTCGGTCAAAAGAAGCTCTTTCATTTCCAGACTCGAAGATTAGAGTAGCTAATCTAAGAAGATCTGAGAAGCTAGTCTCATTCATTTACTCACTACTGGACTACTTCAAGCAAGCATTGTCAGATTATTTTGAAAATAGGCCTTTGATTTCCTTATTCTTTTCTTTTTTTCATTCCTGACTCAAAATATACCACTATTGACACCTAAAGATGTGGGAAGTTTGGATAGCAGAAGGAATTGTCCTGCAGTTTTGCTTTTGATTTGCATTCAAGTCTAGACAGCTGTCCATGGGTGTAGGGACTGTGTGTGAATTTATATGTCTAAGGTTTTTATCATCAGGAAAAGTTTGGCTAAAATTAACTCTACTAAGAGGGAGACATAGTATGTACTACAGGCTGGCATAGCATTATATAAGAGCTTATTAGCAATGTAGACTCCTGGACCAAATCTGGAGCTCCTGAATCAAAAT
>PVKA01038016.1:0-20566 GCA_004027165.1 Ctenomys sociabilis | reverse complement strand
AGGTAGATCAAAACTTATATACCAACACATGAACTTTATATTTCCTATGTGGTCATTGAAGTCTTCTCAGGGTTTATCTTGTAGTCCTGTACATTATTCTGTAGTTCCTTTGTCTGTGTCATCCATGTGGATGAGTCACGGCCAATGCTTGACCAGAATGCTCTCTGTGAGAGCCTGAGAAAAAGTTTTCTCTTCATGGATCAGTGGAATAGATTAGAATATGGATCAGTGGAATAGATTAGAATATGCAGAGGCATCTACGAAAACACTCAGCCATCTTATTTTCGACAAAGGGGCTACACAAGCTGACTGGGAGAAAGATAGCCTCTTTAACAAATGGTGCTGGAAAACATGGCTTTGTACATGCCGAAAACTAAAACTTGACCCAGCTCTATCACCATGCACTAAGTTAAAGTCAAAGTGGATTAAAGATCTAAACGTTAAAACAGAAACACTCGATCTCCTGGAAGAGAAAGTAGGAGGAACTCTTGAAGACATAGGGGTAGGTAAAGAGTTCATGAACAAACATATATTTGCACGGGAAGCTCTTTAAAGAATCAACAAATGGGACCAACTTTTCTTAAAGAGCTTCTGCATGTCAAAAGAAATTGTCAACAGAGTGAAAAGACATTCCCTTTCAATTTTATTGAAAAACTTGAGCATTGATGTTAGAGCTTCCCTAAAGAGTTTGTAGAATTCAGCTGTTCATCAGCTTAGGCCTGAGCTTTACTTAGTTAGTAGACCCATTACCATTATTATTATTACTAGTATTACTAGTTCCTCTATTTCATAGACTCTTATTGGGCTGTTCAGCATTTTTATATATGCTTGGTTCACTTGTGGTAATGAATGTGTATCATAGACTCTGTCCGTTTCTTCTGAATTCTCTAGTTTGTTGGTGTAGAGACTTGTTATACAGTTGCTACTACCCTTATGATCCTTCATAAAGCCCTATGTGATTTTACTGTTTTCATTTCTAATTGTATTTATTTGGGGCTTTTTTAAGTAAAGTTGGCTAAATGTTTGTTTGTGTTGTTGATTCTTTCAAAGAACCAGCTCATCAATTCTTTGTAGTGATGTTCAATCTTAATTTTATCACATTCAGCTCTGATGTTTGCAATTTTGTTCCTTGTACTAGTTTTGAATTTGGACTTAAAATTCTTTTCTAGGACTTCGAGGTACATTGTTAGGGTATTTGTTTCCTGGTTTTTGTATCAACTTATGTAGATCTCTTGATTCCTCTGGCCAGGTCTGAACCTCCAAGGAGATCCCAGGAGACCCTTCTGGGCTTCTCTTATTTCCAGGCCTGCCACCTAAGGCTGTCTCTCACCATGTCTGTGGTAGGGTAATAATTTAGTTCAGTGAAATTCTCTTCCTGGGTGTTCACAGTGGATTAATTCATGATCAACTTATGGAACTAAATCACACAGCCATAGTTATGACAGGCTCACTTGAGGACTGTTGCCAGCAGCATGGGTTTGCTAATATGAACTCAGCTCTTTTCATAGAGGACTAGGAGTAGGAGGAGGAGGAGCTCGGGTCAGAGGAGCTTGGGTCCTCCCTATTCCTGGATATGACTTCCTGGGCCCATGCAGATTGCTTAGGCTGGCAGCATAGGTGCTTCATTCCACTGATGCAGTCTTTCTAGCTTCCCCCACTGACATGTTGGGCCTTCTCAGTACAGACCCTTGAAACAGGCCTGTGTGAGAAATTGTTTTGGGCTCTTGGCCTCCAGTTGGACTTGTGGGGACATTCTTCCATGGGTTTTTGGTTTTTTACTGGACTTGTACAGGGCACTGCCATGGGATCCAGGCCCTCAGCTGCATCTTTGGGTCTCTTGTGTAGAGACAGATCTCTCCCATTCTTTTGCATTTGACTCTTCAGCTAAGCCCCACAAAATAATCCTGTATCCAATACAGTCCCTTGTAACTACTGACTACAACAATGTACAACAGTGTTGAGATTCACTTTCAATAAAATTGGTTTTTGACTGTCACCTCTATCACTCTGGTTAAAACCCAGGAGCAGGGTTGCCTAGGGTTGGGCAGTTTGGCTGGCTACTCTTCTGCCTCTGCCTCCTGCAGGTTTTGCAGGATTTAGAGTCTGGCAGCACCACAGGCTACAGGGCTCCTGTTTCCTAGGGCAGGACTGGTACACATGGGTATTGGTGGGGGAGAGGTTTCTCTGCTCCTGCTCCCTGCACAGGGCCTGGGGGCCAGCAGCAGCAGCCTGATTTCTTAATTTTTAAGATGTATTTTACTAATGTCCTGGTAGCTGTGATCACCTAGCTCCACACAACACACATAGAGACTTTGTATAAACTAAAATTAATTTATTTTAACTAAATCCATTTGTAGCCTTTGTAATATGTGTTCCTTGGTACTCTGGCATTCTTTCCACTCCTCTTCCCCCTTGTTGAGTGGTATGAGAACAGACCCATGTGTTTTTGGTGTAAAACTGAAAGGGGCTCAAGCTGGTTATGTTGTGATTTGCATTTAGTGGGTTACACATGTGAGGTTCACAGTCAATATTCAGCAAAGTTGTTTTGCTACTTGTTCTGATGTTGAAAGGTTCCCAAGAATATTGTTTCTGTCTACTCTTCTGAGTGCTATCATGGACTAGAATTTTAGTACAAGTCATCCTGTAATAAGTACACACATCTCATACCTCACACTCATCAATCAGAAATGCACAATTAGTGGAAAAGAGAGAACATGTATGGAGCCATGCTCTCTCTTTTCGGGAAAATTTTTCTGAGCACCATACATACAATTGTGGGTATATGATTCATTTCTTTTTGATACTTTATCATAAAAGAAATTCATTCCTGTAAGAAAGACCTCAGTAGTACAGCCTCTAGAGTTTAAGCATAAGTGATCGAAAGGTCACAGCTGCTCAGACATTACAAAATAAATCATAGAATTAAAATATTTTACTAATGTCAGATTCTCTTCTATTAATTCCATTATCAAACAGTCTAAGATTTGATTGATTACTGCTATCTGTAGTGCTTTGAGGTTCAATGAGAGGTGTAGGTAAAAACGAGGTAGCAATAAAACTATAATTCATTGTTAATTTAGAAAATAATTTTGTGAGTCTTCCTAAAGAAAAAAGACTGAGCTTTCCTGTGTCACTAATTTCTTCTTCTTTTGGATACATTTTTCTCTGTAAGTGGCCCCTTCTCCTTCTCAGGGGTAGTAATGTGAAGGTATTTGTGCCTTCATATATATTTTCTTGAATCATCAAGAACACATACAGATGCATTTAGTCTTTCTAAACGGATGAGAAACTGACATGGAGAGGTTCCCAAAGTTGCCTTGACTAGACAATAACAAAACTGCAACATTCTCCAGCAACTTCAAAGTAGGATGTGAAATTGTGCATAATTCTAACAAACTTGATCCTTGGGAACAGTGTCATAAGAAGATCTCTTTCTTCTGCTGGAAAACATCATTAATTCAGATCCTTCTTCTGTAATACAAGCCAGTTATAATTCCAGAGATGGGGCTTTCAATTCTGTGTGTGTGTGTGTGTGTGTGTGTGTGTGTCTGTGTGTGTGTCTGTCTGTGTGGAAATGGGGATTGAACGCAAGCCCTTGTGCTTGCCGGGAAATGCTTATTCCACCAAGCCATCTCCCCAGCCCCAGGGATGGGGCTTTCAGAGTCAGTTTCTCCTCAGGAAGACTCTGTCTGGTTCATATTCTAGTACAAAATGGAAGCTAGCAAACATTTGTTGCCCAGCCGGTAGAAGATTAGACTGAAGAAAACTATTTAATAAAATGTAAGTAATTCATAATTTACCTCCCTTGGAATGGCAAGGTCTAGCTCATGGGAATGGAGGAGGTAGCAGTGAGAAAAAGCCATGAGTATCAGAGGACGGTCACAGAGGGGAGGCTGGAGAGCCAGGCTTTCTCTGTGCATCTCAGCCAGGAGAGGAGATGATGTCTTTTTTTTTTTTTTTTTTCATAAATATCCAAACCAACTACTCTCATAAAGTAATTAAAAATTAAAATGCACAGATATTAAAGATATATATTGAAACTAGAATTTGGTTGCTGTATTTTTGGAAGGATAATGATGAACCAGGGGCAAATTACAGGAGTGTGACGACACTGCTAGTAAGAGACTCAGTGTCAGAGCTAGGGATGCTCAGCTCAGAGAAATTAAAGAAAAAAAAAAATCCCTATTTCTTCAATAATTGAAGAGTAGATATTTAGCTCTAGAGGGCCCCGGGGTGAAATAGGAAGTGAAAGAGATTAAAATCCTTCCTAACAAGCAGTGCTTTCTAAACCTGTTATAGGCTAGTTTGTGAGCATAGAGCCTTGGTAAATAGCCAGGCTACTAGGGATGACTGTGTCAGATTTCCTATTATAGCATGTAAAGCACAGGGCTTCACAAAATATAAAGTTTTTTTTTTTTTTCTGTATTTTAGGGAAGTGTTTACAGGGTGTTCAGGGTCTGACTACTAGATCAGACTCATAATGATGCTCCTGTTACAGCTTCCCAAGAGCTGGGATTACAGGCACGTGCCACCATGCCCAGTCTCAATCAATGTCTCAGCGGGCCCTGGGAGCAGAGCTGGCACAGCAGGCCCTGGGGATCGAACCCTTGGCCCCCGCACTAACTTGCAGGTGCTTTAATCTGCTGAGCTATTTGGCCAACCCTGTAATGACTTTTCAATTGCTAATATTGAAAGGTAAATTTTTGATTAGAACTATTTTGCTTTAAAAGTGTGAAGTGACTCAGGTCAGTGCATCTAGAAAATTATAGGCACTGGGTTGTCTTAGGACAAATGATACACACAAAAGATTACTCCGTTCCATAATTTGGAGTCTTTGTTCTTTTTTCTTTTTAAAAATGTATTAGTTATTTAATTAGGCTCTTAGTAAGAAATTTACAACACTAATTTATGAAGGTAAATTCCATTTTTCAGAGCAGAAATGCATCACAGATAGCCTGAGTTGAGAAACAGCTTTGGTTTTTCCTAAAATCCATGAATTCACCTTTTTCTGATCTACCTAGTGCTGCTCTGAAATCTGGTATCTCCCTCTTTCTTGTTATTGAAGATCTTTCCCTCCTGGAGTCTGGGTTTCTGCACCTTCTTCTTGAAGCAAACATCAGTGAGGTATTTGGGGATTTTCACTTTCCTGGTATCAAATTTGCAGAGATGGCAATGACAATTTTCTGGTGTGAAAGCTAAGAGGCCCAGGCACAAGTAGCAAGCCACTGGCCAACTGCTTCAGGAAGACCACTCTTGCCTCTGTGATGCCCAGTGAAGATGGTCAAGATGGCCCCAGCAGTGATGCTAGCTCCAAGTTTCCTCACATGCTGACTGAAGGGTTTCTTGTTATGGCTCAAAAGCTTTTGGGGCACGTCTTCAATAGGGCAGTAGCTGGGTATTTTTTGAAGGTACCACCCGGATACCTCCATTCTTGTCCCCACCAACCGGTTTTGTGTTTGTAGCAAGAACTTTTCCTTCTCAACCTTGATTTAGCAGCTGTGTACTTTCTCTTGTACAAAGCCTTTTCAGAATACATAGCAGATAGGGAGTATCTACCAATTCCTCTAATCAGGACAAGATTTTAGCTGCAGTGGGGCTGCCCCTTGTACATTTTCCTTCTTCATCTTACCCTTTTTACCAGTACCACTGGCAGAAGCCTTCTTGGCTTCAGGTTTTTTCTCTTTATTGTTTGGCACCCACCATCTTGCGAAATGGGAAAGAGCTGCATTCTTTATATATAGAATGGAATCAGTACAGTGGGGCTGAAAACAGGAGGATCATTACAAGTCCATGTTGTGTAGTGAGACCCTGTAACAGCCAAACACATTAAACAAACAAACAAACAAACAAAATGGTTGGTTGGGGGTAATGTGTATACAGTTTTGGGTTCTTTACTTGTGGTAAATATAATGACTTTACATTGCTGTCAGTATATATAACTTCATTTTGTTTGTAACCATTAGACTAATAATGACAACATCATTTTGAAAAAGAAGACCGCCTCTTAAATTTTATTATTTTTTATACTATTTAAAAATAAATAAAGAAGAAAGACATCAGAAACTGTGCTTAAGTTCCCACAGTTAACAAGACGTAGAAATAGATATCAAGCCAAATTCTTTTTATACTAAAACTTCTTCAGTATTGTACTCTATGTAGCTTCTGAACACTTTCCTTGTTTATTCAGACATTTGTCATGAAAATGACCTAGTAGTATCATTTCAATGTTTAATCATTGGAGTTTCAACAAAAGCAACACAGTGGCTTTGTGTTTCATGCAGACACACACACACACACACACACACACACACACACACACACATGTGGCCTCAGTGATAGAGTTGAAACTGTAAGTATCAACTTGACTCTATTATCTGAAACATCACTTACTGACAGCTCAAGCAAGGCTTTTGATCATGCCAGGATGTGGGGCTCAATGAAATCCATGTATAGAACCTATCTAGCTGCAGAAAGATTGCATCAGAGAAGCTTGAATGGTTCAATTGCTGTTATTCTAAAACCAGCATTCTGGGCAGAGTATTAGTATTCAGAAACATCAAAAGAGTTGCTAGAATGGAAATTGACCCTGTCTTATAATAGAAACAGGTCAGCTGTTTGAGAGTTCTCAAAGACAGTTATGATGTAATATCCTATATACAGTACTCACAGGCTAATCTGTTTTAAGCTTCTCCTCTGGCATTTCTTTTTCCCAGGAATGAAATAAAAGCAAGAGTGAATACAGATAAAGAAGAGCGCTCATCCCTTTTGCCATTTAAGAAATGGCCTATTGTCCATCCTCCATAGGGAAATGGCACTGCTGATAAATTCAATATTTATACTACCAGGACTATTTTCTTAAAGATTGTCTTTTTATGTGAGATATTATCATCCCATAATTTATGCAACTCTGCCTACATTTTTCTAAAGTTTTCATTGTTCATAAATATACATAGCACCAGGCAAATAGCTAAAACTGATTGAGTCAGCTGCAGGTGCAGGAGAAATTTTAAATAAAAACACAATTAAATGGAAATTGAATTCTAGCCAACAGGATGTTAACAATAATAATTTACACTGGGTACCCTGTAATGTTGATCCTGTGGTTTCTCTCTAAGCAGTGACATATGGTGCATTTGCCACCCAAAAATCTACATGTTTTAGCAGCACCATTTCCCAATCAGAGGATACCCCAAAGGAAGATCATTCAGATGACAAATATAAATCAAGGCTAAAATTATACCGGTGTTATCTTTGTATCTATTCTCTAAAAGATTTCACAAGCTCCTTGACAATCCTCCCTCGTGTCTCTTCTACAATAATGGTGATGAGCATAAAAATGAAGAGTGAAGAATTAATCCACACTGAAAAACATAAAATCACAGTTTCTTCCAAAGTGACCTTAAAAAAAATAAAGGTGAAAAGCTGCCATGAAATTGTAATTGATAAAAATGCAAGCTGATTTAGCTCATTTGTGTCCTTTATTTACTCTAGTCTTCAGGGCATGGTGGTCTTTAAGACTGACACTAAATGTCACATATCAATCTGTAACAGGTGAAGAGAACCTTGGTTCTGAGTCAAATCACAAAGCTGGTAAAATTTCCACATGATTGCAGAGTTTTTAATTCAAACCTCATAGTCTACACTGTGAATTTCTGAGGTCTTTCCCTGCAAATATTTACATTAACATTTATGATAAATTTATATAATTTATGTTAATATTTTTGGAAATCCTCTCAAGAGACAGTTATTTAAAACAAACACTTAAGTAGAAAGAAAGTTGTACTTCATTCTATGGATTTTCTAGTGATTCTTGTACACATTAGGAGCCTCTGTCTTGAAGCGTCTTCTTCTAGGTGAAGAATTCACCAACATTCTATGGAGCAGGCTTGTCTGGAATACTCTATGACCACTGAGTCTTATATCTACATCTTTTTCTCTGAATCCTTTTAATCTCATCTCTTGACACCTGGATGTTCAGAGCCTCTCTTCATAGCATGAGACTAGCTATACCATCCCTGCATTCCCTGATTATGTATTTTTTCCAATATCTTTTATTCCAGACAGAAACTAAAATAATAAAAGTGAGACTACCTATTCAGAAAAAACGAATCCAGCACTGAGAGTCTGCCATCTCTTGTTTGGCTTTGTTTATGTATGTAGTTTTATTTTGGAGGTTTTCATCTATACATCTATAAATTTGTAGAGTATTAAATATTAAATGAAACAGTATCTTCCCATCACCATCCACACTGGGACCCAGGTGAAGGATCCAAGACTGACCCACCCTATTGCCATCACTGCCTCTTCTGCTATGCAAGAGAACCAGTCAGAAGGCCAGAGACCCTTCCCTTTGCTACTGTCAGTACTGAGGTGAACCTCATGGGAAGGTCCTGAGACCAGACAGAATGCCAGAAACACAGTAAGATCTCAACTAAGGAATGCAGGATGGATAGGCAGGACTTCCAGTTTGAAAAATATGAAGCAACAATAATAATATGAGTCAACAGGCAGTAAATTAGGTGACTTAGCATTGTGCTTGGGAGCAAAGACATGGGATAGAAGCAGATGAGTTGATCCACCTCTGCTCTCTTTTGTTGTTGTTTATTCATTTATTTTCTCTTTTTTCTTTTCTCTTTTCTAAGCAGCTAAAGAGAGTTCCAGTCACAGAAAACTAATCCCATCCTCAAACTCAGAGACCAAGTGCAGTCAATCCCTTGCTTACTCCCTGTTCATCCTCTTCTGCCCTTTCTCGCAGTCTCACAAAATGTGTATGTTCATCCTTTCCTCCAGCTTTGCTTCTCCTTTCTTCTAGTTATCTTTGTTTTATCCACTGTCTTTCTTAAATCTCCCTACCACAGGGTGAAACAACTCTGTCAAAGGGAAACACTCTGAATACAAGCTACCAATACACAATTGGTTCTGTTATATAATTGTAGATTTTGCTTCTACAGTTTAAAGTACAAAATTAATACCTAGCATGGCTAGTCAGCTTCTAGACTCTGCTTGATGCTCTTACTATTGTCAATTATAATACTTTACCTAGGATGTCATATATGTTTTAATAGGTTTTTCTCCTGTCCTCAACAATATTGGGAAGCTCTGGGGTGATAGCCTCACGAGAGCTCGGCAGAAAGAACTTGGAACTGTACCAGAGATACCAACATCTCACTCTTAATTAACTGGGAAGGTAGGATCTTGGAACAGGTGCAATCTGAGCACCACCAATACACAGAAGACATCCTCAAAGAAAGATTTTTCTAGAGAGGCCTTCATACTAGTGACATAGGTCTACTACAGAAAATCACAAGGACCACCACAGAAAACAAAAGGAAAATTTTGAGATAGAAAAGGTCAATACACAGAGGATGCAGTATCAGAACTCCAACACTCCTAGAACAAATCCATGGAATAGAGAAAAATGGAAGATAAACACTATTTTCTGAAATGTTAGCAATCAAATAAAGAAACAAATCCATGAGGCCATAGAGGAACTTACAAAATGCCAACATTTATAAAGTAATTGCTAGCAAATCCGTAATAGAGACAGATTTTTTAAAAAATGATGATAGGAAGAAGATGGGAACTGTGAGTGATAAATATAAGAAAGAAACAGAATGAATGAAATGGATTCAAACAGTTATACAGGAAACTAAAAATTCCATTGAAAGTGGGTGAAAGTACTTGAATGAATGCAACTGATGGCAAGTTCTGAGATCTTGAAGACATGATCTCAACTAGAAAATGTGAAAGGAAATATCTCTTAAAAATAAAATTGGATCAATAAATAACAATTCAACAGCTACAGGGTCATGCAAAGAGAATTACTATAAGAATAACTTAGGTCAATGAAAAAGTAGGAGTCAATACAAATGACATAAAAAGGCTATTTGCAGAAATAAGAGTAGAAAGCTTCCTAAACATGACAAAAGACTTTGACATCCAGATAAGTGATACGTATAGAACTCTAATTAGCTATGACTAACATAATTCTATATCTAGACCCATAATAATCAATATCCTAGAAATTCTATACAAGAACAGAATATTAAAAGTTGTTAGATTAAAAAAATATTTATTATAAAGGAAAGCTCATAAGAATCACAACAGACTTCTCAACATAAATCCTCAAGTCAAGAAGAGCTTGAAGTATTTCAAGTCCCAGAAGAAGACAACATCCACCATACGATGTGCCCTACAAATCTATCTTTCATAATTGATTGAACCAAAACCACCCTATAAGAGTATTGACAGATAACATAGATAAAAATGACCATAATTCAGAGAGCAACAATAGAAAGAAACCACCAGGCAGGGCAAGCAATTAAACAAAGGGAAAATTTAGGGAACCAACAGTGGGAAAATAACATGACAAACATAAGCCAGTAGCTATCAGTTATAACCATCAGTGTAAATAGCCTCAGCTCACCAATTAAAAAAAAAAAAAAGAACAGGCAGAATAGATCAGAAACAAAACCCAACAGTATGCTGCACAAAATAAACACATTTAACTGCAAAAGAAATCCATAGAGTAAAAATAAAAGGATGGAAAACAATACTGCATACAACAGGAATTAGAAAAAAAATCAGATGAAATAAATTACAAAGGAAACCACAAAACACTATAAAAACATGAAAATTAAATAACATGCTCCTGAACAACTAACCTGTCATAGATGAAATTAAAGAAGAAATTAAACAATATCTACAATCAAAAAATGCAAACATATAAGCCGGGAATGGTGGCGCATGCCTGTAATCCCAGCACTCGGGAGGCTGAGGCAGGAGGATTGTTGTGAGTTCGAGACCAGCCTGAGCTACAAAGTGAGCTTAAAGCCAGCCTGAACTGCATAGTGAGACCCTGTCTCAAAAAGACAAAAAAAGAAAAAAAATGCAAACACAAATTACTGTAAACTGTGGGACACAATGAAAACAGAGAAATTGATATCAGTGAAATCTCACATCAGGAAAACTGGATGATCACAAATAAACAACCTAAAACTCTACCTCAAGCTCCTAGAAAAACAATAACAACTTAGTACTAAAACCCTTGAAAAGAAGGAAATTATAAAGATAACCACATGAATTAAAACAATTGAGACTAAAAAATTAATACATATGATTAATAAAATGAAGAGTTGGTTCTTTGAAAGAATAAATAAAACTGATAATCTCCTAGCCAAGCCTATCGAGAAGGAAAATAGAAAACTAAAATTTATTCAATAAGTACTGAAAAAGGCAAAACCAGTACAGATCCTACAAAAATTCAAAAGATCTTCCATCCCTACTTTGAAAATCTTTACTCACACAGGATGGAAAGCATAAGAAATGGAAAGATTCCTAGAAATGCATTAACTAAAAAAGCTGAATCAAGATTTAAAATCCTGAATAACCCTATATCAGTTAATGAAATTGAAAAACATAATTAAAAACTTAGTAAGAAAGAAAAGCACATGTCCTAACAGATTCACAGCTGAATTCTACAAGAAATTTAGAGAAGATTTAATGCCCGTACTCCTCAAACTCTAATGAAATTGAAAATGAAGCAATTCTCTCAAACTCATTGCTGAACACAACTATTAGCCTGATACACAAATCAGAGAAAGACTCAACTAAGAAAAGGAACTATAGGTCAATCTGTCTAATGAACATAGATACAAAAATCCTACTCAGTCTGTCAAATGATGCAAATACTTGTACATTGAAAATTACAGTACTCCGAAAAAGTGTATCAAAGAGGATATCAGAAAATGGAAAGATACCCCTCGCTCATGGATGGGAAGAGCCAACACTGTAAAATGGTAGTACTCTCAAAATTGTTATACAGATTTAATGCAATCTTAATGCAAATACCATTAACATACCTCATAGATCAAGAGAAAACATTTTTAATGTTCCTTTGGAAACAGAAGAGACACAGAATAGCAAAAGACATTCATAGACAACAAAGGCAAGGCAGGGGACATCATCACAATCCCAAACTTGAGGTTACACTGAAAACTGCTATGATAAAATCAGCATGGTGTTGGTAAACAAAACAGATCTGAAGATCAGTGGAATGTAATGGAAGATGGAGACACAACCCCAAATACACTCAGCTACCTTATCTTTGACAAAGGAGCCAAACATGTTTACTGGAAGAAGGCTAGTCTCTTTAATAAGTGGTGCTGTAAAAACTGGTTTTCCATGAGCGGAAGACTCAAATTAGACCCATGTCCCTCACCTGCACTTTTTAAACTAACGTCAAAATGAATTAAAGATCTATATATTAAAACAGAAACACTAATTCTACTGGTAGAGAAATTAGGAAGAAATTTTGAGGATATAGGGATAGGCAGAAAGTTTATGAACAAAAGCATGGAAAATACTTCAAATAATAACTGGGATCTCATCTTTTTTTTTTTTTTTTTTTTTTTTTTTCTAGAATTGGCGATTGAACTCAGGCCCTTGTGCTTACCAGGAAAGTGCTTATTTCACTGATCCATCTCCCTGGCCCTGATCTCATCTTATTAAAACATTTGTATGTCAAAATAAATCATGAACAAAGGGAAAGACAATGTACAGAGTCCAAAAAGTTAGCCAACTGGCCTTCAGATAAAGGTCTTCTATCTGGAACTTATAATGAAGTAAAAATAGGTTCCTAAATTCAAAGAAGTGTGTGTTTATCTCACATGCCCCAATCCAGAAATGGGAATGTGTGATAAACACACACTTCTTGGGTAAAGAAATACAAATGGCAAATGTATATATGAAGTTCTTAATTACTGATCATCTGAGAAATGCAAATTAAAACAACACCAAGATTCCATCTCATTCCAGAAAGAATGACTATCACCAGATAATCAACCAATAACAAATGCTGGAGGGTCTGTGAAGAAAAAGATATTCTTCTCTACACTTGGGGGGAGCATAGATGGGTCAAATACTGTGGAAATCAGTGTGGAGATGCTTAACAACTCTAGGACTCTAGGTCCCATTCCACCAGCTTTTTTCCTTTTGAGTATTTTCTTTTTTTTTTTTTTTTTCTTATCTTTTTGTATTTAGGGAAGGGTCTACAGGATGTTCAGGGTATCACTACTAAATTGGACTCCTAGTGATCCACCTGTTTACAGCATCCCAAGAACTAGGATTATAGGTGTGTGCCACCATGCCCAGTCTCTATTGTTGCCTCAGTGTGTCTCAGGGGAAGGGCCAGCACAGCAGGACTAGGGATTGAACCCCCAGCTCCTGTGTCTATTGTGCAGGTGCTTTAATCTGCTGAACTATTTGGTCAGTCCTTTTTGAGTATTTTTTGAGAAGTATTAAAAGCATTATTTCATAGTGGTATACATGTATCCATGTTTATAGCAGTACAATTTGGAATAGCTAAATTTTATTATTTATTTACTTATTTATATATTTATTACTTTTATGCCTGGCTCAGCCCACTGCAGGGCAGGCAGGGCTGGTGCTACACATGCTGGGGATCGAACTGTGGTCCCTGCACGCTTTGCCTAAAATTATCTAAGCAGGTGCTTTAAGACACTGAGCTATCTCACCAGCCCTGCAGTAGCTAAATTTTAGAAATAATCCAAATGCCCATCAACTAAGGAATAGATAATAAAGAGGTGGTATTTTTATATAATAGAGTACCATTCAGCTATGAATAAGGTGAAATTCAAGGTTTTCATAAATAAATGGATGCGACTAGAGACCATATTTGTATGTGAAATAAATCAGAGTCATGTGTGTGAATATCATATTTTCCCTAGTGTAAAAAACTGAAAGAGTAGGGGCCAGGGAGATGGCTCGGTAGAATAAGTGCTTCCCTGGCAAGCACAAGGGCCTGAGTTCAAGCGCCGGTTCTGCCAAAAAAAAAAAAATAAATAAATAAAAATAAAATAAAAACCAAAAGAGTAAACAGGATCCAAAATATACTATAGATACAGTGAAAAGGAAAGTAATTGCTCAAAAGCAATAAAGAACTGAGATGAGGGAAAGGAAAAAGATAATTATACTACTAATTTCTATTTGTCCATTGAACAGAATGGGGTATGCTTACGTTCTTTCATCAGTTTTGCATAACTATGTCTTGTAATCTTAGCAACTATTTTGAAGATAATATACAATATCCTAACCTTTGTTAATTTTGTATTTTGTTTTGAATTTTCATTATTTTTATTTTTCTCTTCACAATCATAAAAAATGAGATACATGAAATTTTCCTACTGCATTGTCTTTTGTGTACATATTGCTCAATAATTATATTTTTCCTGTTGTGCACAAAAACAAGATATTTAATGAATCACATAATAGTTTGTTTTCCCAACATGGGTTATTTGCAGTTTTAAAGCATATCCCTTATTAAATACAATTATTAAAACGTTGATGATAGAATATTACTAACAGAAGCAGACTGGCAGGAGATATGTTTTTAAGCAGGCAGACTTTTGGGGTCCACTAAATCTCTGTAGCATGCAGCTACCTGGCCCACCCAGGGCCTCTGTTACTACAAAAAAAGAACACTGTAAAAACTGCATTAAGTAATACCTCTCATGTGCTCAACATTCTTTTTTTTATTTTATTAAAGTACAAATATCAATGAGACAATTTTAAGACACCTTAACAAGACGGATTCGATAAATTAATAAATTGCAAACTGTTTTCATAATGTTTTGGTATCATAGAAGGTGCATACATGATATTATACTTACAGACATTATTATAGCAGATTTCTCTTATCAGTAAATTAAGAGAGTGTAGCTGTTTATGTATCTTATTTTTTATACCTGAATTATATCAAAGATTCAATAATTAATACTTTCTACCTTGTTATTTTCCTAGTGGTTGTCCATAGTAATGCTCAACATTCTTGATTGTAAGAAACTAAAAATCATTATTATTTGATGTAATTTAATTAACAGCACCTACCACCTTAGAGGCTCTGGGCTTCTCCACAAAGAATATGAATGTTATTATTAACTTAAGTCACAGCCAATAAAGATTCTCATCAGAAAAGAAAATGAAAAGAATTATCTGGTTCGGATTCCCAAGTCAATTATGTACCTCTGCTGTTTCAGAAACATTCAGTTAAATTTACCTGAGTTGAAATGAAGAATAGGTCATACAGCAGATGATAATAATTTATTGATTCACCTGTTCATCCCTCCTACATTTATCAAGCCACTTCTCTATGGTGAGCACTGAGTGCTGTCTTGTGAACACAAGAATGAATCAAAAGCATTTTCTGCTCCTTCCTCATTAACAGAGAACAAGACACAGTCCCAACTGAATACAGTCCACGGGAGCTGAAATGTGGAAAAATATACCAGTTTTCATCTGCAAAAGTGGAGAAAGTATTTTTTTAATAGATGGTGCTTCATCTAGATTTTGGAATGAAGATGTTTCAACAAAATAGTTCAACTTTTTTTGCTGAATATGTAATATATATATATATATATGTGTGTGTGTATACATATATATGTATACATATATATATATATATATATATATATATATACTGTCTTGTGTTTGAAATAGTTTGAATGAGTGTAATTATGTCATAGTTCAATTTTCTGCATGTGAGTTCTAATAAAGGTGGTTTAATATCTCACTGAGCTTCCTCAATGTGCATCAAGTAAGCTTGATTTTTTGAGGAAATATTAAGTGATATAATGTATATAAAGGTAATCATCAGTGTAACAGTTGCCATCATGACACTATCCCACTGAGCTCTCTTCCGTACTGTCTCTGTTTCTTCCTATCTTTGGCTATCATTTTTAACTTCTTGAAGCAAAATTCTAATCAGTAAAATCTAAGCAAAATCTTGAGAGCGTCTTAGCTCTCTTCAGAAATTTAAAACATTCTTTCACATTGTATTTAAACCCTCCTGTGAAGTGTACTGTTTAATCTCTGAGTCAACCAGATTCTTGAATGTTGCTAAATTGTGCAGAGCTTCCTGGTTGTGTATATTTACTATTACTGAGCGAGAGGTTTTGCCTTTCCTTGGATTACTATTCTATTTTAGGGCTCTAAACAACTAAAATTCAGCTGAAACATCACTGCCTTTGCTAAGCCCAGCTTGCTTCTCTCAGCTCCTTATATCTCTCTGAATACGAAGATGATCATAGTAGACAGCACACAAGAACATTGTTGCTTTTTGAACTTTGCTGATTCAAATGTAAACATTTTAGTGCTGTTGTCAGCATCCATCAAAATGTGAAAGTGATCAAGTGTAATCTTTCGAGACTCATTTTTTATTTTTTTAAGAGTACAAAAACAGTAAAAAAAAGCAACCATTAGAAATGACACAGAAATTCACTAAGCAAAGTGATATGAATTCTACAATGTTTACTATATTGTATGTTATTGTCTTCAAATTAGTTGTTCACATTACCAAACATAGGCCTATAAGACTGGTCAAAAATTATAAAAAGTTAAAAAAGAGAAGAAAAATGTAAGCATTAACTGTTTCTTTCAATAGACCACCAGATATCAACAAATTTTCTTTCTTTTTCCCTCATCCCAGTTTTTCTCCCTTGGAATAACTTCTTTCCCTTCACAGTATCCACTGTACTGTTCAGATCCTATTTACACTTTTAGGTTTTTTTTTTTTCCCAGTAGGAAGACAATACGATGTTTACATGTGTGAGGCTGGTTTGTTTCATTCATGATTATGGTTCCTAGTTGCATCCATTTACCTAAAAATGTCTTGAATTTATTTTTTTTATAGCTGAATAATACGTCATTGTATAAAAATACCACATCTTTTAGTATCCATTCCTCAGTTGATGCGCCTTTGGATTGCTTCCAAAATTCAGCTATGCCAAATTGCACTGCTATAAAACATGGGTGCACATATAGCACTGTGGCATGATGTTTTTAGTTCTTTCAGAAAAATATCCAGGATTAATACCCAGGTCAAACATGACCTCTCGTTCTAGACTTTTGAGGAATCTCCACACTGATTTCCATAGTGATTGATCCAGCCTGCACTCCCACCAACAGTGGAGAAGCATTTCTTTCTCCCACAGCCCCTCCAGCATTTGTTGTTGGTTCACTTCTTAATACTAGCCATTCTTCCTATGGTGAGATGGAACTCAGTGTTGTTTTAATTTGAATTTCTTGAATGACTAATGACGTAGAACATTTTTTCATATATTTATTTGTCATTTGTATTTCTTCATCTGGAAAGTGTATACTCATTTTAGATGCCTATTTTTTAATTGGGTC
Organism: Ctenomys sociabilis; assembly: GCA_004027165.1. Taxonomy (NCBI): domain Eukaryota; kingdom Metazoa; phylum Chordata; class Mammalia; order Rodentia; family Ctenomyidae; genus Ctenomys; species Ctenomys sociabilis. The sequence continues at coordinate 3,358 of PVKA01038016.1, read as the reverse complement.
TTTGAATTTGGTGGCTTGACTAAAAAAAAATATGTTTTGGATAGACATCCTTTGCCTGAGGGACAGCTAAAAGTTTTTCCAAATTTATGGGTTTTCTTTTCACTCTGTTAGTTATTTCTTTTGCTGTGCAGGAACTTTTCAAAAAGATGAGATCTATACTGGTGATTTTTTGAAGGATATTCCACACAGTTTGGTTTCTGTTCATAAACTCTCTACCCACCTCTGTATCTTTAGTATTTATGCCTTCATTTTTGTCCCAAATATTTAGTGTTTTGGTTTTAATATTGAAATCTTTTACCCTTTTTAACTGTGTCTTAGTGCTTGATGATAGGTATACAACTAATTTTAGCTTTTGGCATGTGAAAAAAGATTTTCCTGTATCATTTCTTAAAGAGGCTTTCTCCCAGAGAACATGTTTGTCCCCTTTGTCAAAGGTGAGGTAGCTGAGTGTGTTTGTAGTTGTGTTTGCCTCTTCTCATCTGTTTCATTAATTCTCAGGTCTGGGAATTTTTTTTGCCACAACCATGTTGATTTCTTTATAGTAGCTTTATAGTATAATTTCAAGTTTGGGAATTTGGTGCCTCCTACCTTTCCTTTGTTGCCAAGGATTGCTTTTACTATTCTAGGTCTTTTCTGATTCCAGATGAATCTTAGAAATGTTTCTATCAAATCTCTGAGTTATATAATGGTATTTTAATTATCATTGCATTCAATCTATATAACAACTTTGGGAATATGACTGTTTTCACAATGCTGGTTCTTTGTTTCCATGAGCAAGGGATATCTTTTCACTCTCTCAAATCTTCTTTAATCTCTTTTTTTTCCAGAATACTGTAATTTTTGCTGTGTAGATGTTTTGCTTCCTCTGTTAAGTTTGTTCCCTGTATTTCATGTTTTATTTCATTGTATTTCATTTTTTAGATGTTATCATGAAGGCTATAGTTTTCCTGATTGTACTCTTGGTGTTGTTTATTGTTTGTGTACAGAAATAGCATTGATTTTTGAATGTTCTTTTAGCATTTGTATTAGTTACTTTCTAATCTCGGTGACAAAGAAGTGGGGAAAAAAGGAAAATATGAAATTTATTTAAAAAAGATTTATTTTGGATCCTGGTGTCAGAAGGGTTCAAGCACAGTCATCTCAGTCACAGGCAGAAATGGTGTATGGAGGGAATGGTGTAGGAAAGCTTCCCAATCTCTGGAACCTAGGAAGCAAAGAGAAGCAATGGAGCAGCCATGACAAGACTAAGCCCTCCTAGGCATGGCCTGGGGCGTGCCCTCTGCGCTCCCTACTTCCTCACAGCATATTTAGTTGCGAGCTCATCAGTGCTCTGCTGCTCTGCACAGTGCCCAGTGTGATCCAGTCAGCATCCAAAAGCACCATGTCTGAGCACGCGATGCCTTGAGGGACACTTAGCCTTAAACCACAGCCTTTAACAAAGAAATGAATACGCCCTTTCTTACCAACTGATCCATACAATTTTCTAGACATATTATGAAGTTTTGTGCCTTTCTTAGGACATATTTTGTCTAAGGAACATCTTTCTAAACTACTGTAAAATTTTGGATCTCTTCTAAGGGCAACCTTGGGGGGAAATCTTCTGTTTTGGCGTGGTAGAAATTAATGTATTTGGCCTTTAAATAAATGCTTTAACATTCTGTGCCTATTCTACTAAGGAACGCTAAGTAGAATATAACACTAAGGAAATATCCACTAGGAGCAATATCTGCTCCTACGTTGCTTAAAAAAGTCTGTGTGGTTCATGCTTGTGATCGTACCACCCTGAGAGGCTGACACAGGGGGAATCACATCCTCAAGCCCAGCCTAGGCAGCTCAGCAATTTAATGAGATGTACCTCAAAACAAACAAACAAACAAACAAACAAATAAATAAATACTTAAAAAAGTGTGAAGATGTAGCTAAGAGAGAAAGTCCTGGCTTCAATACCCCTTACATGATTTCCTTAAAACATAGACTGATTTCTGCCTAACATGAAGTGCTTAACTTGGATCACAGTGCAGAACACTGAGTAGGGATTGATATATACTTACTGAATGGCTTCTGGAACACAGACTGCCCCAGGGACAGCGTAGTGACTCTAGCTATGTTGCTGCCTTTACTACAATCCTGGAGTGGCTCACTGAGAATCTTAGTGTTATGAGCTTCTATTATTGTTCTCAAATACATTTCTCTCTTACTCTGAACTTTAAAATGAGAGACACAGGGGAGCCATGTGTCTGTGCCACCCATCTCCCCTGGGGGTAAAGCTGACTACTTCTCCAGAACAGTATGCACTGGAAGACACTTCAGTGATGTCTCAGATCCTTGAATGTTGGCTCAACGCCCAGGTTTCAGCTCCTTCTCACAGGTTCAATTTTTGCCTTTATTAAGAACTCAGTGGCAATGTTTCTGGCACCAGTCCTGGCATAGTTTGATTTCTCAGTAAAAATTAGATGGATTCCTCTTTTCTTTCCTTCCCCTCAATCAGTTTAGTGCCATTTAATTTAACATATAATTAAAGAAGTAATCTACCTCTCAAATATTGAGTCACATCTGTTGATAGGAGAACGCAGAATCTTCTCTGTAAGTTCCCTGTGCTGTGCTCTGTGTGCACTTCACGTCTCCTGCTCAAGGGCAGTACCTAGACTGAATTTGGTCTGCCAAATAGCTGTATGCAAGCCAAGAGATTTACTTGATGTCTTCTCTTTCTTCGATAAGGTTTAAATGAACAAATTCCTTGGTTGGTTTTTCTAAAGCTGTGTGGCGCTATTTACTGTTTTCTATTCAGCTTCCATGTTTAAGTGTCTCTATTTAGAATTTCAGTGGTCACACTACTGCTGCCTTGCTAGTTTATTTACCTATTTTACAGCCTGTGTTGAGAAGGAAACAGCAATAATGATGGAATTAAAGACTGTGAAGTGATAGGAACTGTGATATTAATGAGATGGCTTATAAGTGACCAACTGCAAGTCTAAATCAAAATATGTTGTGAAATGTTTGATTGAACTTCTAACTGAGAATAAAGTTCAAGTTATTTTTCTTTCCATACAGGGACTTTCCCACTAATGGTGGGATGACATTAAGGTTAGACAATTTCTCGTTGAACGGTGACATACAATCTAATGTTTAGTTTTCCTTCAATTTCTTCTGTACTTTCAGGAAAAATTGAGGCTCTGCCTCTCCATTTATTTTTTTTTCCATTTATTTTTATTTTATTAAAATACAAATGTCAATCAGACAGTTTCAAGACACCTTAACCATACAGAGTCGATGAATTAATACATTGCAAACTGTTTTCATAACGTTTTGGTACTGTACAAGGTGCATACATGAAATTATATTTACAGGTTTTTTTATA